>JAYMSP010000689.1:0-43778 GCA_036897095.1 Plantago elongata | reverse complement strand
ACAGCCCCCTTTGGGGCGCCCTTCGCGCGCCGTCACGCACGACGCCGTGCCAACGGCGCCCCATTGGGGGCAGTCTTAATAACTTCTCCTAGACACAAGGTGGGAGATTTCTACAGTTAGGCAGCTTTCTCTCTACTTGATAACTTGGGCAAATTAAAAATTGACATGTCTATATTCATTAAATACATAAATTAAAAATATTGATAATTCTAAATAAGTATCATTATTTTTGTATAAAATAAATAGAGCTAAAATTTGAATATTTTTTAATTTAAATATTAATAAGGCGAAAAGGCAATAACCTAGACGCCTTTGACAATTGATATGAACTGTTAGATCAGATCGTAAGTCTAATGGTGCATAATGTGGGTAGTTTGAGACTTGATTAGTTTACTGTACTAATAGTTGATGGATCAAAGTACCTACAACTCTACAATTAAGGCCATGGATTTTTTATTTTATTTTATTTTTGAGAATCATGGTTTTATTTCTAATAATTTGATTTTTTGCTTTTCACTTTTAAATTTGTTATGATTCAAATGATGTTAACTAACTTTTTTTTGCCTAATGCATGTTATTAGATAATTCGAAACTCATTTGATAAGTATCTCATGCGGGTATTCGTGTGTCACATGTGCTAGTAGTACTTGTGAAAGAGAACAATGTTGTTATATACATTACTACTGGACTACATTTAATTCTGTTGTATAACATAACTGAAAATATCTACAACTACAGAAAGTTCACATGCAAATCGGCAAATGATCATACTCAGGTAAGGGAGCCATCAGAAACATAAGGGAGCATCATAATTATGATCACATTACAAAATTATAGGGAATAAATGAAATTCAACCATACGCACCTCCTGCATGTCAATAAGACTTTGTTCTTGAATTTTGGTTGATCCTGGGAGATAAATAGATCCACTGTTCAGTCCATCTGCTTGAAGCCGAGATAATGTGAGCAGGTTCTGTACTCTTCTTGTAAGTTCCGCTCCTGAACCTTTTAACTGCAGAATATTTCAGTAACATTTATCATCACATTGCGAAGGGGACAGCAGTAGTGTTTTAACAAAGATAACCTGTCTTGTGATCCCAGCCAACTTCTCTGCTAATTCAGCCTCCCCTTTCATCAAAGGCAACCGACTACCCTTTCCCTCCAACGCCTCTATTATTCTCATGACCTGTGTATCACAAGAATGCAAGGCATAAAAAAGGGAATTGAGTACTCTATTTGAAGGGAGGGGGGGGGGGGGGAAGGAAAAAAAAGGGAAAGGTGGCTCTTTGTGTGGGGGGGGGGGGGGGGGGGGAAAGAAAGAAATAGATTCCTATCTGGGCTTAAAACACAGTTCCAATTCAATTTTCACACTGTATACATATATAGAAAGCATAGCATGCTCACAATGTAACCATTATAGAAGTTTGAGATCAAATCCCACCCTCAATAAGCGCCGCTGAAGGCCTTGCTCTTTTTGTTGCATCCTCTGAATCATAGGAAGAGTGTCAGCTTGAAGGTGCCTTTGAAGCTGCAGCCATGAAAGAATAATATTGAACAGAAGAGAGATTAAATAGGTTGCTTGTGAAGCAGTATATCAATGTCCAATGAGACGGTCAGAATATTACCATCTTCACATTGCTCTGCGTTGACTTCAGTCTTTCAGAATCTGACACTATGACTTCATCTTGTAGCTGCACCACTCAGGTTATAAAAAATTATTGATAAAACGGAAGCATATCAAATCCAATCTTGACAAAAAGATTTAAGCCTTCAGTGAGAGACTATGTTTACTCATCATGAATACCCAAGAAAAGAAGAGGGAGAAATTCCAAATAATATTCGAAAGGATGCATGCAAGGAGACCTAAAACACCATTGTTGTGATTTTTTTATGCTCGTTACGTCACAGTTTAGAAAAATCAACAAGAACTGAGGGTGTGGAGATTTCAAAGGTCAAAACACTCCTCCAAAAGCATAATTAGGTACCTTGCATTACCTACCTATTACAGAAATCTATCAGAGGGTGCTTATCAGTCACTTAAAATAAGACAAGAGCTTGAGGTTTATAAGAGTAAAATCAACAGGATGAGGATTCACCTACGTCACACCAGCAGACAACTAGTGTAATTGCTCCAAGAATAAGATAGTAAGATACATGATAAACCAATACAGTTTTCATTTACCTTGAGTCGTTGTGAAAGATCTTTGAATCCCTGAGCAAGTTGAGGCCACAAGCGTTCCCTCTTTGAACTTTCCATGCCTTCTAGTTTTGCCATTGCTTCGGCCCACATAACCTAGCAGTTCAAACTATCCATCATACATACCAAAAGATCTTCACAGGTAAACTAGCATCGGAAAAGATTCTTGTAATACATACAATGTAAGTAGAAGTGATTACAGTAAACTCACATCTGATACACCCGCAGGCTTTATCCTGTTCTGCGGTTCAGTCACACTGAATAGCAGATGCTGCAAACGATTACAAAGACCTTGATGAGTAACAAGTAGCTAACCAATTTCTCTCCCGAAAAAAGAAAATTAAGCTAAACTCACTCCAGTGCTAAATTATAAGATCTATCAGCCAAACAACTAATAACAAGCTCAGTAAGCAATTCAAACCAAACATGAGAAGCATGTTACTACTTACTCATCAGTCACTTAAACAGGCAAAGCAAAAGCTAACTCGATCATGAATTTAGCTGATTCAGTAAGTACATTGCACTACATTGTTGAATAGTCATGAACAATGCTAGAAATCAAAATGTAGAAACCGAACCTTGAAGGCATACTTATGGCTAGCAGGATCCTCCTTATACGCATCAACAATAGCCTATACGAACAAAATTAACCGGCCAGATTCAGTCAATTGAAACCTAAAATCCATAAAATCAAACTAGCACATAGAGAAATAGAGTGTGGAAACAAACAAGTCACCAATAAATCGCGATCGGCGAGAGACAATGTCAACGGAGCAACAGGCGCCATTTGCGTAGTCAGCTGCTGCTGAGGAGCAAACGCATTGAACGGAGAGGCTTGCGATTGAGTAGCGGCATTGAATGTCGAAGGTGTCGCGAAGCTAAAGGCGTTTTGCTGCTGCTGTTGTTGTGGCTGAGGAGTCTGAAAGAGCGACTGAGTTTGCTGCTGAGGCGTCTGGAAAATTGACGGCGTCGTTTGCTGCTGAGGTGTCTGGAAAATTGACGGCGTTGTTTGCTGTTGAGGCGTTTGAAATGGCGAGGGAGTTTGTTGCTGTTGAGGCTGAGATGGTTGCGAGAATGGCGAGGAGAAGAGATTCGGTGTGCTGAACGACGGTGTTGACGGTGTGCCGAAGCCGGGAGTGGAGGAGAACATTTTAGACGGCGGAACCCTAGATTTCAGATGCTTGATATTACACGCCGATTGGGTTGTTGCCGCCAATATTTTTTCCTATTGGATGGGGTTATATAACTCTCAATAATTTTCTGCGGGTTTGGCTATCAACTCTCATTCGAAATGAACTAAATTTTCGTGGTTGTTTAATAAGATAATAAACTCTACTTTATTTGTATTCGACAACTATAAATTTCAACTCGAGTGGAATTTTGAGGCGATAGTCAAACACTTAAATATTGATTTATTTTTTTTATTTGTTTTTTTTTTTTAGTTACACGTGTGATTATTGATTACGAAGAGTAATTTAACATAATGTTGGATAGAGAGATTGTATGATGTTAAAATTGATGGAGTGAAGAACTTTTTATTTTGTTTTGAGTGGAGATGTAATGCATGTTATTAAAATCATCTTCTATAAAGTGTGATTAAAAGAGTAGAGAAAAGGATTTTTGTACATTAATTTTTTAAGGTATCTGAGGGGATTGCTGGGAAACTCATGCCGACCTTGATTGTTGATACCAATTGGATGAGGATGACAGAAGTTCACAAGTGATTTGATTCTCTTCTCCCGACTCCCTTTAGAGATAAGTTGCCATTATAATTTTGAACACCAAGTAGCCTCACATTGATCCGGATACTTGTGAACATATTATAAAATATATCAATGAATGCACGAGTATAGGGTTTTCTTTTCTAAAAGTGTAATGAATGATAGTGGTATAGTTGCATTGCTCGACATGTAAATTAGAGTGGAGAGTCCAAAAACACCCGAATAAAATGAATAAGGAGTCAAACATGTTGACATTAGACAAGGATAAAAGAAGTCATAATTTGACTTGATTCCCTTTGTTGAACCCTTTTATAATATAAATTGAACATAGTATATGTTTAATTTTGCTGAAAAATTAATTGGTAGTTGATTAGGTAACTTTTTTTTTAATAAATCAAGATTGTATTCTTTCTAATTGATATAAATTATAACTAAGACGAGCTGAACTGGACTAAATTAATTTTCAGTTGAAGAGGAGACAGCCTAATTTAATTAGATTCTCAAATCAGTTAGCTTGTTTAAGAAGTTGCACATAATAAATTTTTTACTAAAAAGTTCGTGGAGCTAAAAAGCTAACTAAAAACTAATTGTAGACAGAATCATAATAAATTAATGATATAAAAAAGATGAAAATTTTAATTTTAAATTATGTTTCAGATTCTTAATCAAGGAAGTTTAAGAACTTTTGATATATATTCAATATTTGCAAAACTTCTCATAATATTTTAAAAATAAAATATTTAAAGTAGTTTTTAATTTAAGTTTTATATGATTTGATTTGCAGGAAAGAACTGAATTCTTTCTTTATCATTTTGCTTCATTTAGATATAAACCATGATAACCCAAACATTAGTAGTGCAATTTCATTTACATATCTACATGTTTGAAACTGTACATTACACCATACACCTCCACAGCATCCACTGCTCCCAATAGTTGGGGAGTTTCATAGCATGGAGTTTGCCTTACAAATTACAACTACATATTTACATCAGAATGTATGAGGACATCTTTGTTACCCACATCCAAAATACTCTGATCACATAACTGAATTAAGCCTGTCAAAGACAGCCAGGGAGTTTCAGCACTTATGTCCAAAGCACACATACAACAACACAATTCCAACACACAGGAGCATACAAAAGTCATCTGGTTAGAACCAGTAAATGTCTAAAATGAACAACAAGCTTCCATTGCAGCACCTAAACTCAGGCCTTAATGGTAACACTGCAAAAGCACACTCCGGAAGGCTTTATTTCTGATATCTCCCATTCGGACCCTGGAGCAGCATTCAGGTTGTACGACAAGGTATGATTGCAGGGATCGTTATGGTTTGGGAACAACAAAAGCTTCCCATCCAGAATGCCAAACCTAAAACTGATACTCGCATCTCCATTGACAGGGATGGGAACCTTGCGCCAGGAGTTATCAATTGGGTCAAAGATTGCGAGTTTCCGTTCGTTTTTCCACTCCATGCAACAAAGTTTCCCTTCGAGAACTGCATGAGCGGTAACCATTACACACCCATTTTTCATCTGGAGCCATGTGTTTTCTTCGGGGGTATATATGTCAACAAACTTTGAATTTCCAATAGTGAAGCTTGACCGGCCACCCATTATAAAGAGCTTTCCGCCAAAGCTGCATGCAAAGCATCCACGTCTTGGGCGCCTCATGCTTTCAATAACAGTCCACTCGCCTGTATCAGGGTCATACATTTCGGCAGATGAGAGGATATCTCCGTCCGACCCGCAACCTCCAACAACATAGACCTTTCCATTTACCTCAGCGCATGCAAAATCGAAGCGAGCCATATTCAGGCAGGCCAAAATGCTCCAGCTTCAATAGAAATATTTCAATCAGTCATCTCCAGAAACAATGGAAATCTTGCCTATACCAAGTAGCTGAAACTCACACACGACTTGAAAGTTGAAAGGGTTTGTGATTGGAAACTACATGTTTAACTAACTAGGTTAATATAAACATGCAACTTGTGTGCTCTCACAGTGAACAGTTCCATTGCAGTGCTAACTACTACTTACTCATAAGCTTTCACGACCCATATATGATAATAACTTAATATCTTAGTTAAAGAAACATCCTTGGTCTATAGAAGCACACATAAGATGAGATACAAGATCTGAGATCTAAGTTCAAATGATTATAAACAGTATGAACCCCACTGACACAAATAGATTGTTGCATGATCAAAGAAACTGGAAGTACCTGTTGAGGCAAGAATCATACTGATAAACATCCGCTGAAACAGATCCTGTTCCACCTACAACAGAATAACCAGCAATAACCAGAAGCTTCCCATTAAGAACAACTACTCCAAAACCAGCTCTAACAGGACCAGGCATTGACGGGAGCTGACGGTGCTTGTGTCCCAAACAATCCAAAACCTCCCAATGGCTCTCATCTGCTTCATCATTCCCCGTGAGGATATAAAGCCATTCTTCGAGCACACCAGATAGCTTTCTAACAGTTATGAATTCTTTACTTTTGATAAATGACCTCCATCTCTTGCATACAGCACCCATAGCAGGAAATTCAGGACGGGGAACAAGAGCGAGGCAATATTTGGAAACATCATCAGGCAAACCAGGCAAGATCACACTATCTAATTCATTAACCACCCCAGAACCTAAATTCGGGTGACTTTTAGTGGTCAGAGTATCTTGTTGGACAATTTTGAGGAAACATGGATCAGAATCCTTGGTTCGCTTAACAGAAAAAGGGCCTGGCATCCTTTGATTTGGTAGAATAATCATAATTGACTCAAATGCCACTCAGCGGCAACTTCAATGTGACTTTAAAATAAATATGGAACTCGATTAAAGAAACTCGCGGAACTCTTCACTTATCGGGATTCTACAAGACCAAGGCATAAAAGAAGTTGCAAAACGGATATCTTGAGCTGTGAGTGCTGAAGATTTTCTATGCTTACTCCAACCAGATTCAAATTCCATGCCAATTCCAGTGATTCTACTATGGTGTAATTTTTTTGGACCAACCAGATTGACGTCAATTACAACCTTTGGCATAAAGTTTCTTCCCTCACACATTTCCCAAGTACCTAAAAACATTTGATTTAGGAATGAGGAACAGACGTCAGCAAATCACATCGACAAATGAACAATATAACTGGCTGAAAATTACACCTAAACAAAAGGAATTAAGCAGAATACCTAACAAGTCCATAACCTAAAGAGACTTAACCTCCAGTGACTTCCATTTTCCAACAATGTACAGTCACCTGCAGTAAGAAAGAAAAATTTAAGACGGAGCAAGACGAGATTAATAAAATACCAATAGCTTAAACCATATTTTATGACTAGAATATTACAAACTACAGAGGAAATTGAAAAAATGACAACCTCAATGAGACAGTATTGAATAAAATTATAGTATATTGCTGCAATTATTCAAATTCTGCAGCTGAGCAGTACCTTACAATTCAATAAGGTTATTAATGTAAGTATAATGGGGGCTAACATGGAATCCATTATTTATTAGACACCAAAAGCTCTAATTAAACAGGCAGATCTAAAGTTGACCCAAGTACCTCAGCTACCAATTAAATACACCAACCACAATCCACCCACTAACCCCAAGACAGAAATTCAATTCCTGACAGATCTTGTAAGAAAGACAAGCAACAACAGATCAATCGTGAATAAATTAAGATTTTCTCGTGATTCTCGCATGTAACCTAACCTAACAGGCCGGATGGCATACCAAGTCCAAAAACCCACCCTCATTGAGATTGTGGCAAACAATCGTGGTTTAAAGCATGGAATGAGGCTTTGTAAATGTTATATTAGAATAATAACTTTCTTCAACTAGAAAGTAGGATTTCATTGACTGTGACTAGTCAAGTTAAACAGCTAACCATGTCAATCAAAAAAGTTATCATAACCAAGTCCAAGTGGTAGATAGATAGCTAACATGACCCTTGATTAATGGAGTATAAAATAATAAACACCAGTAGATCAACAAAACAGGCACACACAAAGTTTGACCTCACTGCCAGAGCTACCAACTAAAAACACCCACCAAAGGCCACTTGCTACGCAACGAAATTTTATCAACCATAGACCAGGTTGAAATCTAAATAATCTATAGTGAAACTCCAATCATGAATCCTTATGCACCACTACAATCAGCTTAATATTTTATAGGCTTAAACTAGACACCAATCACATTTAAACAAAAACAAAACAAAAAGAAATAAAACAATAAACGATTAATGTAAACATTCTGTTGTGGCTTTCTCAGCTTCTTTGGAAGTGATTGGTTTTATATTTAAAAACTTGAGTTAATGTAAACATTCTGTTGTGGCTTTCTCAGCTTCTTTGGAAGTGATTGGTTTATATTTAAAAACTTGAGTTAATGTAAAAATTTAGGTGATTTTAATCCGGCTTTTCAAACGATAGTCCTATACCAATCAATTTTCTCCACTCAATCTGAATACCTTGCTTAAAGAACTCCACCTTTTGCTGACAAACAACAGTGCATTATAAACATACAAAACAACAATTTCATCACTAAACAATGTATGTATAACACTTATACAAGAAGTTAAGATCATTGAGCTAATAAGTATTCTTCATTTCACCAGATTCATGCTAGGAAAAAGTTTGCCTGATCACAAATGGGAACAATACAATAGATAATGAACTATTTTTGCTCAATTGCCGGAGCGAGTAACACAAAACGACAAGCTGCTAAACCATACCAGCAAAATAAAAACAAATCAACAAAAAATAAGACTAGATCTAGGATTTTCAACAACTTGATAAAACCTCATTCGAGCAATTTTAGAGCCATTTCATATAATCAGATCGCATGAAATCTGAAAAATTAGCGAAGATGGAAATGAAATCTCAGTTACCTGTGGGAGCTAGCTAAAACAGAGGAGCAATGAGGTCTCTCGGATAATAATAAGAGAATATAAATAAATAAATGGAAAGAATGGGAGGAGAAAAGATGGATAAGGATTGAGAAAGCTCTGCGAAAATATAGGAATGGTAAGAGAAGGACAGGTTTCCTAATGGAGAATTTAATGGTAAACTACAGGCTCAGTTTCTTAATTTCTTAATGGGCTATGACATGAAGAAGATATAATTTGATATTGAAATGGTAGAATTACTTATGCAACCTTCTTAGGTGCTCAATTTTTTATTCAATGTCCATTCTCTACAAGATTGCAATGGAGGATAAAATTCTACATCCTCTTACATTTTGGTCCTTCTCCGTATTTAAAAGATCCGAGATCACACTTATAAATAAAAAAGGTCAATTTTCTCCTAACGGAGTTTAAACAGTAAGCAAGTAGCCTAGGCTCTGATACGTTCATACGAAGAGAACATAACATAACTCTGCTCGAAGCTTAAACTTAAAAATATAATTTTATATTTAAATTAGTTTTAAGTAAAATTTTACTTAGTTTACTCTATTTGACCAATTAATGACATGATCGTTCAAGACAATTCATGTGATGGTTGATGCATATTGTTTGATGATTTTCATACTAGATCAATTGTTCATTTATTTATATTGAAACTGACATAACTATATTGACTAATATTCTATTTACTTCAGTATATAGCTCTCATATTGTTTAAAATTTATTATTTATTTATTCACACTAAAGAACTTTATAATTATGTATCTTCAAATATAAAAGTGAGATGGCGAAAGATATCTTTCTGTTATTTTAATGAAAATTAATTAAGTCGTTAGATTATATTAAAATAAAATATGAAGGAATTTGAGTTGAAGATTTGTTTTGAAATATAGTTTAGCCAGTGATCCGCTATTAAATTAATAAATTGAATTATCTACTCTGCTATTGGTCACATTATTGATGAGATCAAGAGTTTACTGTCTCATTTTGATTATTTTGCAGTTAATTCAGTTTCTATAGCACCCAATTCATTAGCATATGATGTTTCAAGCTATAACTGTTAATAGTGAAGGCACTATACTTTGATCCCATATTTGTATTCATGTACTTCTGGCTTTTATACATATGAAGTATTTCCATGGAAAAAAAAAGAGTTATGTTAAGGAGGTTTTCTACGGGTGTAATTTCATAAAATTAAGTTTTATTTTGGCCGTAGGCCTATGCTAAATGTTGTAGTTGACTTGTGCTTCTTGTGCTCGACACGTGCATTCTTTAATTTTCAACCATATGGTTGCGATGTAAAACGGAAAAAGACTTTTACATTATCCCTATGGACTATAAATATGCATTAATAAAGATGCCATAACAATCAAGTCCATATCAATCGTGAAACATCCATCATAATTTATACATCTCTTCCTTCATTTTCGTGTTGGAATATTTGGCACGAAAACAAATGTAATGATGAACACACTACACGGGATGGAGGAATTCTGTAGATAAGATATGTAGATTTCCAATATGAATTAAAACCAGACATGTCCATTTCAGCATCAATTCTCCACTCTAACTTCATGGGCTTTGTCATATCATCTCATTTTCTCAACCCTTTGATGCCTACCTTTTGCTCAGTCGTTTTCAACCCACAGACTTGCAACCAAGACGTGAAATTTTATGAGAATCGATTTTATTGGGCCATTGATTGAACGGCACTAGACGGTAGGCCACACTTCACTGGGAGGGAAGGTGTAGGTTTCTTTTTGAATAGGGTACATCCACATAATCATTCTCTGATTCTCAATACAATGTATAAAAATTTGTAAGTTGATCTGAAAATGATAATGATGGATGGTAACATCTGTCTGAACTTTATTGGTCCTGACAATTTCTTTTTAATTCTAAAATATATAAAAATTATAACAGCGGCAATAATTGTTTTAACTCTAAATGAACACCACTCATGACATGCTCTTACATGCCCATACAATTCACCCTTGATTTTCTCTTTTAAATTTCAAAACACTTTACAAAACCTCACATTCTCAAATTTCCAATATGGCCTATCCCAACTAATGAATAAGCTGAAGGAGAAGAAAACACCGTCGGACTCGAACAACTATACATTAAAATAATCCATATTCCTCAGCATACAAGTTATATCAACAAAATCATCCAAAACACAGGAGTTCGAGTCAATCCATTATTGGAAAACTATTGAGTATCCAGATTGGCATACCAAAATCAATTTCAATGGACCTACAAAAAGATGTTCTAAACTTTGAAGTGCAAGAGTATCAAAATGGTTGAGCTGGATAACCAATTGAAGGGGCGGAGTGGAGCGTAAAGAAGTGAGACCTCGCTACAAAAGAAAGTGATACTGGTTCAAGGAATAATCCTTTCGAATGTGAGTCCAAGGAAATACAGGAATAAAACAGGGTCCTACCTTTTACCAACAGGGCTACTATAAGCAGGCAATACGTGTGCTGACCATTTAATTTAGGGCAGAGAGGCTCTATAGTAATGCAGTAAAGTCGGGAGTATGAAAGTATAGTTGTACTTTTGCTGCCTATGAATCAAAATTAACCACATTTGGAGATTCAAATACTAGGAGAAACACAACTCACTTCAACAGGCAAGAATCAGATCAACTAACAAGATTTCACTGGAGACTCGGTAAGGAGAACACGAAGCACAGGTCCAAAACATTCATCAAGTTCTTAAGAATTTCCAGAATAATTTCCAACTGCGGACAATGCCATAAACATTCTCTAGAACAAAAACCTTATAGATAACAAATCAAAATCCGACCGCAAAACTTAAGACTATTTCAAATCTATATAAAGGTAGATTAAGCCTTCCTGGGCTTGGTCGGTGCCAATTGTGTATCTTGCTGCAAAAGGAAAAGTTGTTCTCATTAGAAAAAACAGATTGTAAAGGTTGTGAATCCGTTGACAGGATAAATTAAGAATGCTATTGCTAGCCACCAAAGATAGGATCTGTAAAGGGTACCTCTTTCTTGACAGGCTCTTCTTTCTCAGACAGAGTCAACTCAATGTGGCAGGGAGATGACATGTAAGCTGTGAAAGAGAGATTAATATTAACTCATAGATATGGAAATAAAAGTAGACCAAAGGAACATATGCACTTACGGTTGATTCTTCCGTGAGCACGGTATGTGCGACGCCTCTGTTTTTGGGCTTGGTTAACTTGGATGTGAGAAATGTAGAGTGCATCCACATCCAAACCTTTTACCTATGAAAAGCAATCACCAATTATCAATTTGATTGAAAGTTACATGAACTTCATATTACAGCTGGATATGAACAATTACCAGTGACATCTCCACATGATATGATTTATGCATTTTTAAAGATGTAGAGTATTTTCCATTTAAATTTTCTACCTCAGCATTACTTTCAGCATTCTTCAGCAAATCTAATATAAAGTTGGCAGACTTCACGGGCCAGCGACCCTGTCCGTTAGAGTGCCTGTTCTTGGCCTGAGCAGTTCGTCCTACACCTCTGCAGAAACGAGTGAATGGGATGGCTTGCTTGTGGGCAAGAACATCCTCCAAGTACCTCTTGGCCTTGACCAAGGGCATCTTCCTGAGGGCGTGCGCTGTTTCTCTAGTGTTCTATAACCATATTGGAAAGATATATTAGTTGCTAACTACCAGAAATTAGTCGTGATAAAAGGAAAACATAACACATCCTTTCATTTACGCAATACAAGTTGACTATTGACCAATTTTGAATAAAACGCATCATTACATATATGTATGATCATGTATTAAGCTCCGGTAACAATCGCGCACATATTAGCAGAGTAACAGATATATTTTTTTAGAATAGTAATATTTCCACATCCTAACTAAAAACTATATAAACTTCAAATAATATGTGTGTATACTCTAAATCTTAATAGAGCAAATGAATCCAACTGTAATCAAAGTTGTCACTTTCAAAATATAGCACAGTTTACTGAACCATCAATCACTGCAAAACTCAAGTGATTCACCCAAACGTTGCAGATAGTTTATTATCCCTGAAGTTTACGAGAGAACTGTCTATAAAATAGAATCAGATCCCTGCTTTTATCCTCAGGTTACGTTCATAAATTCAATCAACACAAAGTCAGAAACCACGATCTACACTAAAAGACGACAAACAAATTAATCACACATAGAGTCTGCTTTTAAATGTCCTGAGTTCTATTCAATCAATTGTCATAATAATTCAATAACTCAAACTAACACGACAAACAAATTAATCAGACATACAGACCTCTTATTTCAATTGTCCGTAGTTCTCAAAATGTTGCACAGTTTACTGAACCATCAATCATCACAAAGCTCAAGTGGTTCACCCAAAAACGTAGCACATGTTTATTATCCCTGACGTTTACGAGAGAACTGTCCACAGATAGAATCAGATCCCTGCTTTTATCCCCAGGTTACATTCACACACTCGAATACCCTTGAACTAATATCAAATTGAAACAGAGACCAATGGCGAACAGATTCTACTTGCATTAACAGTCACAGGTCACAACAATTCAATCAAAATAAGCACTAAACAACAAAATACAGTAAACACAAGAGTATTCCTCCACTAATAGATTGAAATCAAGGTATAGAAGACATCAACGCACCTTGAAGTGAACTCTGAGATCGGCTCCCCGAGCTTTACAGGCTGCAAATTAATAAATAAAATCAAACAATAAGCTAAAACGATTCTATGAGCTGAACAGGTGAGAAACAGAAATGTAAAAACAGGCAAAGCAGTGGAGAAAAGGGGATAAACGAACGAACATTTAGTGGCATTATCCGGCTCTCTCGAGTACTTCACCTGCAAAGGATAGATGGAGATGGTTAGAATAAATTGGTGATCGGTAAACTAGCTCAGTAAAATTCGGATCGGAGTTTGTGAGAACAGATCATACGTACCATTGTTAACGGCGTATAGAGGAAAAAACTAGGGTTTATGCAGAGAGAACAAATGAAATCGGCTGCAGCAACTCTATAAACCTATACCGAAGACTAACTGGGCCTCATTGCGGCCAATTACTGATTGATTGCTCAATGCCAGTCCAATAGTTTAAATGAGGCCCAATTTTGATGTTTGGTTTGTTTTTTGACTAGGGCTTTTGTCGTGGTCCGAGTTTACTATACCGAAATGTGTATATCGCAACGCGTGGCAATACTGATAAAATCATATACTAAACTTTGTTTGATTAATTCATCCTAAATCAGGACATTTTCCTGGAAAATGAAATCAATCACCCGTATCAATCTTGCTTAATGAAGGAATGCTGCCCTTCCTTTTTAGCGGGGACTTGGTTGGAGTAAGTGTCTCGTGCAGTTTTGAGATGTTTGGGCCGTAAAGTTGGAACTCAATAAATTAGACTGTTGTGATTTAGTTTCTCTAAAGTGCAATTGATTTTGTGAGCACATTATTATGTTCAGACACAACTTAAATTGATTATCACTTACTTTATTGTGAGTATAGGGTGTTGGGATGCCATATATAATTTGATCTTTAAGTTTGGACCATATCTTAAATTGTTTACTACTTCCTCCTCGTAGTTCGTAGGTATAAAATGGAGGGACGTGGTTAATAAATCTTTTTGTTTCATATTTCATGTCCACCTTTTAAATTACTTATCATAAACATAGCGGGGTAGGAGTGTGTCTTGCCGGTGATGGTCTCAACTCTCAAGCAATGGAGTTTCCTCTTGTGATTGTTTAGGCAGTAAAGGTTGAGGTTATGGTGTAGAAGCTCTCTAATATTGTTTGGACATCATAGTCTCACTTTGTAAAGCTTTAAGCAAGAAGTATTGTGATCATTTTAAGCATCTCTTACGCTCTTGTAATAGTTATAATTTATTAATAATATAAATTTACCGTTCTAATAACGTATCACTATCTTGCTTAATACTCTTATCAAGAACATAACTCCATCACTGATAAACAGACAACACGACTTCATAGCAAATGTTATGTTTTTCATGATACAACAACTAGTTTCTCTTCCGCTTGGACAATTTAAATCCTAATAGATTGGTTGTGTAATTTTATCAAAGACGTCGGTTGTATGATTAGTTGTGTAATTTTATCAAACATGTCTGCTGTATGATTTTAACAAAACGTAATTGATGGTTGCAAATTACTCTGAGTAAAATATTTCATGATCTCCAATTCTACAACTCCAGCACAAATCATAGAGATACAAGTCTGCTACTACCTTGTATTGTCAGGAGATATAACTGTATCCTAAATTTTAGGATGAGCAGATCTGAGTAGATTTTCTACAAGAATAACCATCAGACAAACTTTATTCTTGGAAAAAAGAGACGGAACAAATCAGCGGTATAATAAACCCGGACCGCTGATTTAGAGACTTGGACGATTGTCATAGTTTCCTTATGCTTCACAATTTTATGCAGTTGCTCAACATTTAGCTAAAAGTGTGTGATGCTCACTATTTGGATTGGAGTATTTGTGAAGAAGAAAGGAAAAGGGGGATAATTTCACCAAATAAACCAGCACAATTCAACATACAAACTATGTGAACTGACGGAACTTCTACTGTATCACTGTTAGAAAAAATAAGAAGACATGAAACTTGTGAAGGTGGTAACATCCATCCAATTAGGGAACAGGCCTTTCAGCTTCTTTGCTGGCTCGGTTAAATATAGATCTATTACAGCATAATCCACCCTTAATGCTTCTGAACTGTTTGCCTGCACACCAAAATGAAAAGAGACCGAAAAACTGAGATAATCAACCTCATGTGATTCAGAGAATTGGATATTCAGTCACAAGAATCATTCAGGTATACACATGATTGCCATATCACTTGTAGAAAAAAGGTTCAGTGATAGATCCAATTAACCATATAAAGGATCGGGACGAACCAGATTTTCCTAATATTTCCACATCTTTGTTTGGGTTTCGAACTTTGCATGACCAAAACCCGATGGTATAATTTATATTAGTTCCGTTCAAACTTGGGGACAGGTTTGACATCTTAAGGATTAGATGGGGGAACCATCAATGATCCTCCCAGGGCATTTATTCCATCGTAAATGGAATCCTTGGCCTATCAATTGGACGATAAGCATCTTAGTATCTTACTCTTACCATTTGAGTTATACTTCATCGTCACCCACATATGTTTACCAACGAAGAGTAGCTCATTTGGAAAAACGCATCCCCACAAACGAACAGGTCCTAGATTCAATTCACCATTGGGGGTAAATGGCGAAAAAATGTTGATCCTCAAGTGGCATTTAAAAAGAACAATTAAAAAGGAAAAAAAAAGCATTTTGCGTGGATATATATTGGTAAGAACTGCTTCAATGGTGTGGAAACTCTTAAGGTTAAGCTGCTGGCTCTCAAAAAATGGTAGGACAATCCAATATAACATCTCACATTATTCTGTAATATTGAAGTGTTCAGATAAAGTACACTCACTGTACACGCCATCCACTCCAAAATCTTGTTCGTAAATATTTTTCATGCAGTAGGTATAGAAACCTTTTTCTTACCTTCTCCACCAATACCCCTTAAACCGCTATACATTTTATAGGGATCATGCTTACTGGAGTACTACTGAAAAAGAGGTAATGTATTTGTGGGTAGTTTGATCTCCTAATGTAAGAAAATTTTGGTCAGTGTGAATGGGTAGAAAAAGTTCGTATTTCAAGTGGAAGGACAGTGGGAGTATGACAACTAACATTCAGGTCAAATTTCAGTTACCATTCAGGTCACTATCTTTTAGCACCGAAAACACCAGCTACATTACTCATGCATATAGATATAGTAAGGTCTAATGAGAGCTTAACAAAGTACCTCCAACCAGAAAGTCCAATTTTCAGCAGCAGCTCCACTCAGTCTACAAATGTATGAGGGTGGCCCATTATTTACATTGACGGGATCTGTCAATGATTCAAAGAGATTTAGACATGAGCATAACAAAGAAAGACCTCAACTCTGTCTAGAATAAACTCAAATTACCTGGCAATACATTATCAGCAAAGGACCAATTTGATAATGGACCTGTGATGTTAAGAACCGCAACCCACACCTCCTTTAAAGATCTGAAAACAGGTTGATGAAGGTACAAGGCAACAAAGTGAGAAAAATGCTAAATCTTTGATGCATAATACTTTATATATACGTGGGCCAAGGAACAGGAATTCAGACTTGCACATAAAACACTTTTAGCCATCGTGTCATACGGGAATTATGGATCCTCCGATTTGGAGTTATGAATTTCATTATAAAAATGTTTATTTATTTTAAACCAATAGGAATCTCAATGTTACAATTCAATAATTTCCCACCTGGCATTCTAGGATTTGTTTAAACTGGGCCAACTACTGAAAGTCTAGCTGGTGAATTTATGCATCAGTGTTGCTCATTTTGCAAACATGACTTGAGAAACATTACCCGAAGGAAAATTCCACGTGGACTCTCCGATGTCCCCCCACAGACAGAACTTCTGACTGAACAGTTGAAAAAGACGGAAACTCACTGTACTTTGCCAATATATCCTCACTTTTTGCAGGAAATTTCAAGCTCCGTGAAAATAAAGCAGATATTGGGAAAATTCCCTGCAGTTAAATTTTGATAATTTAGCTCTTCCACAATAATCATAAATGACATATCTAGAAAATATAGATACATCGGCTACACCACCTAATCGAGCACAGGACTTCATTGATATTAAAAAATAAAAAGTGCTTACAGAGATCAGATGCAGTTTAGTGTCCATTCGTGTTCTCTAATTTTTATGTTGTACAAAAGATTATATTTTTGCAATACTTTTGTAAATTTAACTAATACAAGAAAATTACTTTTCAGTTTAACTATTTTGCTTGCCTCAAAAGTGACATTCTTGGGATGTACATGTCAGAATTTTTTTGAAACATACCTTCCAAGTCTCAAAATGTGACTGATTAGAAGTGCTGAAACTTATATCAGAATTCACATGCAGTTCCTTCACCACTTCTGGTGCGTGTTTGAACACAAATAGGAGGGAGTTTGAATCAACGACAGCAAAATCAAAACTAGTGTCCAGTATCTGATTGGCACCTGGGAAATGGATAAATAAATGTTCATTACGAAACAGGTCAGACAAACTTCAAGAGTCTGCAGAAACAATTAAAAGAACAGCATGAATGTCCCTTCCGGAGATACTGTAAGACTAGTAGTATTATTTACTATATTTCGTGAATGTTTTCAAAACCTAATTGTTCACTAACGAGTACTACCAAACATCTTAGGCCCATTCAGTATATTACAGCACACAAAAATGAATGGCTAACAGCAGGAAATCTTTCATCTGCCTCCAAAATGTGTTTAGATTTTTGATAACACATCAGATCTAAAATCTAAATAAGACACAAATCAATCAACACTCTCATGCTACCAATAAAATTACCTGTAGTCTGAACTGAATGCTGGAAGACCACTCTTTTGGGGGCATCCATGCTGTAGGGAAAGAATTGTGATGTCACAGCTAATGCAAGAACGCTTGCATGCAGCAAAAACCAGACAACTGAAGCTCTTGATAACCAGTTTCCAACAACAGGCAAAAGAGGACCAACACACCACCCAGTTACAAGTCCAATAACAGCAGCAACAATGACATCAGGGACAAAATACCCTGCAAATCATTTTTAGTTTGTCAAATCAAAAGAAAATATGTATGTTTTGAAATATAATACTTGATCCATACACATGCTGCACAATGGGTACCTTTACAAAGTTACAAGTATAAAGGAGTGTAGTTATAAGCATAAGATTGGGCAATATAAGTTGAGATTTGCAAAGATTCTAATCTGGGGATTGACCAAGGGAATAAACAACAGCAGCGCATAATAAGCCTCTCTACCTATCAGTCATAGTAAATCAGTGATATCAAGTTAGCCTATCAAGGCAGATGACTCACCATAGGGAGGTGGAAGAGAGCCTGTCATTCCCATCTTCTCAATCAAGAACGCAACTAGAAATCCACCAAAGTACACGGAGTACATAATGCAGGGTATCAAAGAAATGACATAGCATGACAACGACCTAAACAAAATAATTTCATAAACAACAGTTTAGATCATTATGTTAAACAGGATCACCAATCATACCACTGTCTATTGGCATCCCGTGGAAAAACTGGGAAGATACTACTTAAGTATGATAATGTAGCTACTTATTTAGGTACCTGAGGGACTGGCGACCAAAAGACTTGACTGACAGACGAAAAGCGATCCATGCAGGAAATATAGAAGCTGATAAAAGGAATGTCACAAAGCCTCCACTCAAGCCAGAAAGAAGATATGCCTGCATTCATGAGAAATATAAATAGGATAATCTATCTTTAAGAGCTATAGTTATTTGGGATAAACAGGAGGGAGTATAATTGAATATACGAACAGATGGTTTATACCCAAGTCACCCAGATTAAAACTAATTAAACAAACTAACCAGCGTGAAGAGGGAGTAGAACCCAAATGCACCCCAGAACCTTGCTTCATCAGCCAAATCCTGCAATATATTTCAAATCAGAGCAACTCAAGTCCTAAGAAACCAACAAAATAAAACAGC
Source organism: Plantago elongata (assembly GCA_036897095.1). Taxonomy (NCBI): domain Eukaryota; kingdom Viridiplantae; phylum Streptophyta; class Magnoliopsida; order Lamiales; family Plantaginaceae; genus Plantago; species Plantago elongata. The sequence goes on along the minus strand of JAYMSP010000689.1, from coordinate 24,345 downwards.
ACAGGACTGACTAATGCAGACAAAGAAAAGCACACTGTTGATAAAGCTCAAGACCAATAACTTGTAGGTCTTGGAGTCGATTACTTGAGTTGCTCATGTACACATAAATTATGCCCATATGTTGATAGAATATACGATAGCAATGGATAAGCCAAATTTGGCTGACAGAAGAATCATATGGTGCCACCAGCCAGCCTATCTTACAATGATTGGTTCAAACTTCAGAGGATAATAAGCACAAAAATAGGCTTTACTACACAATATTAGCAAAATACAGAGGAAACAACAAAGCCTTTTTATACCGGGAACATAAAGGATAAAACACAATAGGCCCAAATGAACAGGTGCAGGCAGAAACAAGTGCACTATCACGGTTAAAAAACAAGGTCAAAGTCGAACTGAGTAGTTCATTTACTGAAAATGAAAGGCTTGAAAGTTATTGTGAGGAAGATTCAAGCATCCTTGACTCACCAACTCCTATATCTTGGAGCAAGCTACTTGAGCTGCTTATTGGTACCATGGGTAATGCAACAAGACTACTGGAAGTACACAATCATAATTCAGTTTGGATAAAAGGCAACCAAACAGATAGAATCACACCTCTTTTGTGTATGAAAGGGTTGAAACCTCTTGGGACAGGGGGAATTGTCTACTTATAGCTCTGGGAACCAACAGACCAGCAAGGGAGCATGGCACAAACATCATAAAGGCCAAATATGGATTAGCAAACCTACATCGATGATAACAACAAATACAATGTCAGTGAAATCATAGCTCTGGAAAATGACTAATTAGACATCAAAGATAAAGAGGACAGAAATATTACATTTAGGTATTTAGCACCCACACTTATTTATGCAAGCATCAGATGAATACAAACAAAGACGGTCAAGTAGAAAAGACTATTAAAAGCTCAAATGCCCAAACATGATAAACGAACACACATGTACGCGAGGCAATAAACATCAGTGAGTCTAGAAATAACCATCCTCTATATATTCATTGCCAACTAACTCCTCACGATCAAATTCTTCACATGACGGAACTTAAAAGGAAAAAACAACTAAAACTATGAAAACCAGAAAGAAGTAGAATTAGATCACTGAATGCAAACCAGTTCATTGAATGTCCAGAGAGCACAAGTCGAAATATAGCAAAAGTCACAGGAAAGACAATGGCAGCTATAATTCCACTTGCATGGTACAATAATCCTGCATCATAGCAACTAATTATTTAAACAAAGTTCCAGAGACTAGGAAACAATGAACAGTAAGCAGTATTTCTAGAATTCAACAGCATCTTCATTACCTTTGATGAAGTCGTAGTAAGCTCTCAAGGCACATAAAAAACCTCCAGCTGGAAGGTGTAGTAGAAGTGGCACAAGTAGAAAGATGGCAAGAGGAATGCAGTGAAATACCATGGCTTGCCTCCTAGAGTAAAATATCTAACAAGATTAACAAAGAAAGATATTAGAGTGGTCATATAGTTTTAACATGTAACCGGACATAGGTTCATAATGAACTGATTACATGACCAATCATGTAATATAAAGATTGTTGTGTACCAAGAATCGCGAGAATACATCAAAGAAAACAGCTCTTTCATCTTCAGATCCACTACCAGCAGCCCTAGAGGCTTGTCGTTCTTGAGCAGTTAAAAGCTTAGAAGAATTGGTGAAAGCTTTCATTAAGCTAAACAGATTGTCCCCTCTTGCTTGCATGCTTCCAGGTCTATTTGACAGCAAGTCAGTGTACATATTAGTTCCAAGAAAACACTTATGTTGTGATTTACAAAATACAGTTCGGTGAACTGTACCAAAATAGCAGTTGATGCATACAATAGTCTTTCCACAGTATCCGAGGAGGTGTGGTAAAAATAACCTCCAAGCAGGAAAATCATATCCAACCCAGGAATGTCCCCATAATCCTTGGCAAACATTCTGTAGTCAGTATCACCGGGAATGGCACCAAACAAATCCTGCAAGCAGAGTTGAGACATATACTTAAATGATACTCAGTTGTAACAGTAGAAAAACAAACAAATTTACAAATAATACTTGTATCTTTTTCTTTTTTTTTTTTGAGTTCAAAATCATTTATTATACTTGAATCTTTTGAAGTGTTAATAAAGAGATACAGTATATGGAATTTGAGGAAAATAACATCTCATGAAAACAAACAGTCAAAAGACTAATGAGATAAGCAAAATCAGTAAATTTGAAAGGAAAAAAAAAAGAGAGAAGATTAAGGACTCAATATGAAGACTGTCCTGAAATACAAATGTTTTGCAACTATATTGTTAAATCTAGTTTTAACAAAACCAAAACGAAAAGCTAAAACTCAGGGCAGTCCTGTTTTAAAGAATAACGAAAAATGTTGACCTGAAAGGTCATATTACAAAAAAGTTCCATGATAAGTGCATATTTTAAGACTAAGCTACAGAATGATCAATAGAATAAAGATATAGAGAGAACAATAAACCTGGGCAGCACTATTAGCCATAGGATATACAGCCGATTGTGCATAAACATGTGAAGGCCAAGATCCAGGACCAGATTGACACACTAAATCTGTTAATTCAAAAATGTCATATATCAGCAAAAGGCTTAAGCACCAGAATGAATTCAAGTGCATAAAAAATTTTCAATAGTTTCTGTGACTTCACGGCCAACAAATGCCAAAAAAAGGTGGAAAAAACAAAGTGCAATTCACATGGCTGCAAAGTGACTCGTCATACTGTTTTAAGTGAAGAAGTACACCGAGCAACCTACCAAAGCCTCCTGTTCCAGACGCCTCAATGTCAACAAAAGCTCCTACAGTATCCCGCCATCTGTGAGTCGTCATAAAGCCATGTGAACCCTGAATAATAAGGAATTTGGTTTCAGGTCATGATTAGTTCTAGTAGTCTAAAGTGTTCATCTAGGTCATAGTGCTACGCATGCTCCAGTCCTTCCGCTTCCCTCAATGATCTTCTTCTTCCTTTTTTTTTTTTTTTTTTGCGTTCCAAGCTCTCATACTTTAACGCTCCGCACAAATTTTCCTTCATTCTTTATTTAAAATGCACCAACTTACAATTTTCCTTCATTCTTAAAAGCATGTGGAGAAAAGAAACAAGATCGGAGCTGGACAGAGGTAGTATCTGTAATATTAACTAGCAAACAACTCATAATAACATAAATTCTGTCTTAGAGGATCTAGATCACAAGTCATAGTGAAGCACATAATTTTCTAAAAATGAAGTGTTTAGTAAAGTATTTGGACAATATCATAATTTTTGCATCAGCTACAAAATAAAAACTTCAATGTTCCAGGACAAGTACTATTTATGGAAAGTTATTCTAGTTACAATCATATAGAGTGTCTGAGTGCCAGTTACTAGTATAAATATCACAAAACTGAAACTGAAGAGGAACGATAATAGAAACAAGAGTGTGATGACAGTACCTAACGCTTTTCAGAGTTATAAAAGCCGAATTTGATTTTCAAAATCAGTTTATATTTTGCAAACCACACCTGTCTATGTGAATGTGACGAGCACTAGACAGATAGTGGTAACTGGTAAGAAGTGCAGAAGGTGCCCTTTGTTGTGTACTACTAGATTAGACCAGTAAATCACTAAGATCTATGTCAGGATCTTGTTCTGTACTCATTCACATGAGATATGGAGATCAAAGATTACCTAGTGGAATAAAAATTCGTGGTAAAGAACTGATTCAACCAACTTCCAATAGTTTTAAAATTAAACAAATCAATGCATGTGTACTACAGACATACACAAAGTACAAAAGTTGACAATTTGTGACTTCAGAATATATCTATGCTCTATAAGCTGACAGCCTGGAATAGAATCCTAAACAGCTTAAGGCAAAACAATACTATACCAAGTCTACAGCAGAAAGGCTATGTAAAGCAATAGTATAACACAGCATTCATAAAAGTAATATGTATTATTACTATAACTATGAGGCAGAAATAGTACAAGTGTAAGGACGATTATGGTCAGTAAATTAATGAACTCTCACCAGCATAAATAGTTCTTCTGCTCCATTAAATAAGAAAATTATTGGCCGCGGTGGAATCCAGGAAGAATCGACTGTAAGCCTTGCTAGTTCAAGCAATGATGCTGTAAAGATTGAATAGAAAATGTATTAAAACCAAAGATATCATGCTTAACTCAATCATATTATTCCAAACAGATATTATAGAGTCTACAACCAACCTACGCATGAACCACAATCACCAGCTCCTGGAGAACCAGGGGGCGTATCAAAATGACCGTTCAATAAAAATGACGGTTCACTCTCTTGAGAATCTACAGATGAAATCCTGCAAATTAATTTGAGCTGCACTCATTTGCTAATGATGTCTTTTAGCATGTAGTTCAGCTGGAAATATTAGAAGCACACATAATATTGCAATGACTGATTTCATGAACACACCCTCCCATTCTGTATACAATCTAGTCAAATAAGACTCTGGCTCAAAATATATTCTCATCACTTAAAGAAGTTGCAAGTAATGCAATTTCAAGTGATAAGAGTGAATATTAGCTAAAATATTTACACATTGCAGATATCCTAATTTTCCTGGGCATCTATAATTGTAAACCGTAAACTCGTGGTGACACCTTGATTTGGTAGTCTTACTGCAGCATCAAATCAGTGAGATTTAAGGTGGGTGAAACAAATGAAATCACACAGGGCCCTCGGTTGCTTGATGATACTATTCCACTGAATGAGTTTCATGAAGTATACACAAGTCATGAGAAAGGAAGATGGTGAACAAGTTGCCAACATAAAAGCCTGATTTAAAATTACTGTGATCCCCGTTTCAAACCACATGGAGGACCAAGATTCTATTATGAATTTTACCATTCAAAGGAAACAATCTGGAGCCAAATCAAGGAGTAAAAACAAGCCACTAGTCACGCCAAAGACTAAAGAATATATCTGCAAGTAGACTATAGTGACCTAGAATTCCAGCTCATCCCTAAATGAAAGACTTGGACCAAGCAATTGAACAGTTTCAAAAACACAAACAAAACTCCGTGTACACATGCAAAGCAAAAGAGGAAAATACAAACAAAATCATAAGTCGCATGACATGCTGAAAATTCATCAAATTTTTTTCTACAAACGGTGCAAATATATTTTCTGTGGTCCTCCTTATTTAAGATACGAAATAGCAAAATATGGAACCTATTGTAGAATTACCTCATGAGTATATTTGTATGGTTTCTATAAGTAAGAGATATGCTTTGCCCTAAGAAAATCATACTGAAGGAGCCGTTAACAACGGTCTCTTCTATCTCTATCCTGCAAAGACAATTATAAGCCAAGAAAGTCAATCAGATACGCACATAACTTCTCGGAATCAATCTTACATACTTAAAAGAGGAAATCACAATCTGCAAATATCCTCACCTAAGATTTGATCCGGCCCTCTCCTTTATCATTTCCAATTGCCTCTTAATGTACTCGGCCGCCTGCCTCAAACCAGGACTTCCCTCCTACACAAGACCACACAGTACAATCAAGTCAACTCACAGGAACTTGCGATGATATCAGACAGCAAATGATCGAACAAAGCATTGAGACTCAAGCAATTAACAAGCATGAGTAGACTGTTCATTTTGACTTTTGAGTAAAACTGAAATAAAAGTCTACTGTAACTGTACACCATATCAGCTTAACACTAATGTAAAGTTACACTTACACATGCAAACTAACAAGAGGAGATAATCAATTTCTTCGTCTAAAGTCTAAACTACAAAAAATAAACTAATACAAAACAAAACATATTCGTAATGCTCTGATAATCATCCAAACAAAGCAAATTCAATCAAATCACTTCACATGCTAAATACAAAAATGGAGCAAGATTGTTATTTGTTACACAAATGGAGAGAAACTGAAATGACGTCGTATCGACCTGGCGACCACCGATATCTTCAGCCAAGACACGCACGTGTTCGATTGCTCTCGCCTCGGAGAAGCGATCCAGTGGTGCGTCAGCACCGAGCGGTGTAACGAAGCTCATGTGAATGACCGAGTAGACTATGCACGAAACGACACCGTATAGAATAGCCAGAGCGAATAGAACCTTGAATCCGGTGACGTCGCCGTGACTGAGCCGGAGAAACGCCATTTTTCCGATAGTGCCAAATAAGCAGGGAGGTGAGTGGGGTTTGACTTGTGGGTGAATTAAATCTGGTGGTGTTTTGATTTTATACTGTTAGTCAATTGTTAGGTTGTACTTTCCTTCAAAATGTTGTCACGGATAATGTGGATACTTTTGAAGTCCTTTGTGGCCCAATTTATGGGCCCGTTGGTTTTGCCTTTAAATGAAACTTTAGCCAATATTTTGGGACTATTTTAAGTTTTTAATAAATTATCCATAGTTTGATAATTATTGAAAACAATAATTATGTTTAGCCGTCAACGCAAACAAACTTCATTTATAAAGACCTCATGATTAATCGTTTTTTATTTAAACGGTTAAAGAGTGACTTGAATTCCCACCTATTAGTTGGAGGTGAAACGTTTTACCAACTAAGTTATACTTCGTTTCACGTCATGTTAATTGTACTTGCTGATAAACAATGGGTGAAGAATGACATATGTTTGTACCGTGTCGTGTCGATAACATATCACTAAAATTCATCCAAATTAGGTTGTGTTATCTTCAAATGAAATTACTTCAGTTTAGTCCAGTCCAGTTCAGTTCAATTCGACTTAATTATAATTTATACATTACTTCAGTCCAATTCAATCCAGTTTAGTTTAGTCCAGTTCAATTTAGTTCAGTAAATTTCAGTTGACGAGAACACAACCTAATTACGATGACTCAAATAATGGACATCGATCAATAAGGGGATGACACGCTGCAATATGGGCAAAATACACCGAGGCTCTACATGGTTTAAGGAATTTCAGAGGAAAGGAAAATAAAATAAAGTCCACTGTAAGTTTGTTTTGATGGAAAATGAAAAAAAGTGGAAAGGAAAATGTAGGAAAACCTGAAAAAGTGGAAAAACAACAATAAAAGAAAAAATTATAATAAATTATTATTGCTTATAATTTTTTCTTACATATATAGACTAATATTTATTGAGTAAAATATATTTAATCTAAAAATTATTATTATTATTGATCTATACATTTTTATATAAATTATTTTATTTATAACATTCATTATACTTGTATGTTAATACTTTTTCTTAATTAACAAGTTGTATAACTATAATCTATTTACCGATAAATATAAATACTCACCACCAGTAAATTACACAGATAATATTTAATGATACTTTGAATAATTAGAAAATAAATTATATAACACAGATTATTTTAAACCAATACTCTATTTAATCTCATTTTGCATTCTCATAATTTTTCAATTTTTTCCACCTTTAATAATTATTTTAATGTTCAATTTTATAGTTTTAATGTCAATGTTTATGTAATAAAAAACTATATGTTGGTCAAATAATAATATTAATTTGTAATCATACAGTGTTTAACAAAAATAAAAGATAGAAAAGGAAAAAAGAATTTAAAAATGAAGAAATATCACAAAGTTAGCTTGTCAATTTTTATAAAAAATTGAAAAATTACTATAAAAAAATAAAAAAAGGAAAACGGTGGTTTTTCTTCTACATTTTTCAACGAATTTGATTTTTCACAAATTATTTTCTTTTTCTTTAGAATCCTTTAAAATCCGTCTCCCAAATCTCACTCCAATACACTAAAAAATATTGATCCGTCTCCCAAATTTTACTCCGACACGCGTACGTCGTGAAACTATGTGTTGTTTGTTTGGGCCAGGGAATAATAAAATGAAAGAAAACTAACTCCATCGTCTTATTACCATTCCATAAAATTTAACAACTTAACACAAGGAAAACAAATAACTTCCACTGAGCACTACAAAACTACTTCAAATGCTAACAATTATTGTCCATGCGACACTTCAAATTAAAGGAACATTAGTAAAACTGAAGCCAACCCTATCGCAAACAATATTATGCTGCCACTGGATGCTTTTGTTGCATTGCTGGTGGCAGCAGCAGGAGTTGTTTTTGTATCCGAACTCGAACTCGCAGCTGTTGAAGCCGAAGACGGAGTCTTAGTTGAGGAGTCCGATGGTGAGGGTGTGGTTGAGTCTGTGCTTGGGTCTGCTCCTCCCAATTTGAAGATCTTTGCATCCGGTGAGTCTGCTGGCAGATTTAGTAGTTCTAGAAAGAAAGATATTTTTTGAAAATATTAAAAATAATAATCTCTAGGTGACTAGGACGTAATTTTTAAATAAACGCATGGAGTAGCCGCGCGGTTATACTATAAGGACGGAAGGATTATGTATGTAATGTGACATATTTAGAGAAAATGTAGATAATTATTGAGAACTTGTATAGGAAAATCACGTTACACACATTATAGGACTACATAAATAAGAAAGTGAGTGTGTTATAAACTTGAGGTGGGGATATATGATTTTCAGCAAGAAACTTACAACTTTTGAAAGGATTTAATGAACAAACCATATGGTTAGTGAGTAATGCTTGTAGAGTTTTATTGAAAATTGACTATTACTAATTGTTTCATTATAACATAAAATCTAGAATATTATTGAAAGTACCAATTTCAAAAAAGTTGAACAAATTTATTTTAGGAAGCAACTCAACATATATTCTTATAATCACTTTTAACCATGTTTGAATAACCGGAACCATTTGCAAACATCCACTTACTTGGACAGTCCGAGACTTTGGCATCACTTTTGCAAGCACCAGGCATTTGTAGAGCCAGAGTGGTGTTAATAGGCAACCCAAGGGAAGGATCTGTGCTCTCCTTGATTAGCACACACAAACACTTAGGCTTAACAGCCCGAACCTTCTCGCTATCCTGACAGCACTCTTTCGTCGGCATCTTGGCCGTACCACTCACATATGGGATGCACGTCGCCATGTTCGCCATCTGGTCGGCACATTCCTTCTCGTCATCTTCCATCGTCGCGGTTGCAAAGAAGGGGCTTGTTATGGCTAGGAGAATGCAGATTATGTGAAGAGGCTGCATTTTGAGGTACACTATTTCTTATTTGTGACAATTTGTGTGTACACTGTTTTGATGTAACGTGGACTAGTGGTGATTATATAGGAGTTTTTGTATAGTGTGCATTTATGATTTTTTTTTTTCCTATGCTTTGATGTTTAATGCAGGGAGGTTGGTTTTCTCGAGGCTGAGAATTGTTGGGATGGGTTCTAATTGGAAGGCTGATTGGTTTTCCATGCTTTGATATGGGAGTATGTTTAAGAAGAAATCCTCTACTTATCTCACTTTTTCATTGGAAGTTGGAATTGTATTTCTCAAAGCAAAGTAATTCATAAATGTGAGTCATTACTCCCCTTCTAAAATTGTGCATTATTTTTTTCCTAAAATAGTAAAATTTCCTTTTATGCAGTACTAATTATTTTATTCCTTGTTAAGTTTAATGAATTGAATAAATTTCATGCAAATTTTGTTAGTACTTATTTATCCAACTAAGTGTCATGCCTAATCTATTAATGAGGAAAAAATATTTTTCACAAAACTTTTTTCAACTCTTTGAGTTTATTCTATATTCTTTTTTTTTCCGCAATCGACGCAAGTAACTTTCCAAAAACTTTAACATTATACAGAGGTTGGATGGGCATTAACTTACTGTTAATTTATTTTTACATTATATCAAAACCTTTCAAAAAACTTTTTTTCTCCACCAAAACCTTTTTATATGGAATAATTTATTTATTTTAAAATTTTAAAATTTTTATTCCAACAAAAAGAACATAAGAAGTGTTCCAAAAAACATGGATTACAATCCGAGTCGCAAATCAACAACGACACTTTACTTTACAAACCAAGCACACTTTCTTCATTTGTTTAGTAATATATAACAATAAATTTTATGACTGATATAACAATAACATATTGTATAAGTATCTGGCTTATGTGAAATTCCATATTACATGGATAAAAAATGATACAACAATAACGCACTTTCTTCGTTTGTTTGCAAAATAAAACAATAAGTTTTATGATAGATAGATAGATATACCGTATACGTATCTGACATATGTGGAAGCTGGTATTTATGTGGGTGTGAGAAGATGCAATTGTTCGCTTTGAGAGCCGTAATGAATGTAAATGCAGAAGAGATACAACACGCCAAACGGGATGCGATATTGGAGTCGACACCGTTTGATTCCAGCAGGGCGCATACATGCAACCAACGTTGAGGCATTTCCTCAAACACCTACAGGACAAGAAGCATAAAACAAAAACATGTGGGCTACTCTCCTCAAGTCTAGGAACTTCTTCCCGGAAATATTTGTAGTATACATAGAGGGATCCCTGCTTGGCGCCGGTTGCAATGTGTGAGCTTTGAATGTCCCAAAATAAGGCTCTTCTTCGACCACCCTTTTGTACTTTTTTTTTTGTCTGCTCTCCTCTTATCATCTCTGAACTCCTTTGAAAAGAGACTACTATATAAATTGTTATGCAAGAACAATGGAAAAATAATTCCAATTTCGTTAAAGAGTAGTGCATGTGGCCATAATAGAGCCACATAGCGGTGGGGAGTCTGGCGAAGAATTAGAATACATACAGGAGGAGTCGTGACTGAAGAGATAGTGTAATACCCAAGATTCCACATCGATTATGAGTGGAAGAGATGAAGGGAATATATGTAGCACACCAGTTTGATCTATGGTATGAAACATTTTGGGAAAATCCAAACACAAATTCTTGCAGTCTCCGGTCCATAGTGGACAATATCATACCGAGGGGTGGGACAGTCATGCGTAACTTTACCAGTTCAAACGGGTCGGGTCTTGGTCTATTAGTGGTCAGGTCGTTACAAATGGTATCAGAGTGGGACTATCTGAGTTTGCAGGTCAAAGTGCTACACTATATGGGGCAGTGGAGCAACCTTTTGGGCCCGTAGAGACCACCTCTAAAATCCTGCATGGATAGTTGTTCCCAAGACAACTTCCAAAAAAGCTTGTCTATATGGAGCCGGTGGAGCAAAATTAAAGTGATGCTACTTCAAATTTGATAGAAATTTCCATGATATGTTACCTTCTCACGTCCGAAATGCAATCTTAATATGTTCACCCGGTAATAACTCATAGTCATGAGCCACTAATGGGCTTTACATTTACGAGCCATATACATGTTATTTAAGCTCAAACAGTTACGATCTTAATATATTTGAGAGCATGGTATTGTACGTCCATAACACGTACTATCATACACAACCTAGCACAATTTCAATCACTACATATTTCGAATCCGCTTTCTACTCATATATCATAAGACATAAAGTTTGAGTTTCATACTTCTCAACTAGTGACATTTATTTCCAACCCGTCATTGTAAGGATTGCTAAAACGTCAATCATAATATTGTAGCAAAAATTCTATTGTCAAAACAATTGTAGTTATTCATGACACCTATAACAATTTGTGTGACGCATGTTAGATCTATAATATTATTCTTCAATTCGCTAAAAGGTTCATTGTACACAAGCACATTACATTACAATAAAATCCACAATTTGACAAAAGTTAGAGGCCCTTTGATAAATTCCCAGAATATAGGGAGTTTTCTACTTTAAAACACAAGGCTATTCACGTAATTCAAGCTATACATAATAAAAATGCCAGAAACAGAAAGGAGAAGATAAAAAAATCAAAGCATATTAAAATCCCAGTACTACCTTATGATCCAATCTTCCTCCCATTCCAATTGCCCAATCAACACCTTCTTCTTCTTCTTCTTCTTCAACCTTCATCATCATCCACTGAAAAACCTCAAGAAGAAAACCAAATAAATGCAAAAATCGATAAACCAATCCCTCATTTGCCTATCACTATGCATTCCCTTGCTATTCGGTTCACTGCTCCTCGCCGGAACTCTCGATTACAAGTCCCACATCTTCTCCTTCCTCCCTCAGCTCAACATCACCGCTGCCACTCCTTGCGCCGCCGATAAGGCGCCGCCTCTCAGGGTTTTCCTGTACGATCTGCCGCCGAGGTTCAACGTCGCGTTGATGGACCCTAATTTCCCCCAAAATGTGCCTGTCACGGCTGAGAATTTGCCTGAGTGGAAGTGGAATGTCGGTTTGCGGCGTCAGCACAGTGTTGAATTCTGGATGATGGCTTCGCTTTTGTACAATGGGGACGACGAAAGCGGGAGGGAGGCGATTCGGGTTTATGATCCGGATTCGGCCGATGTGTTCTTCGTGCCGTTCTTCTCATCGCTTAGCTTCAATATTCATGTGCATAGCATGGCGGATCCTGATCCTGCTGAGGAGAAGTTGCAGGTGAGTTGCTTATTTGACCTCTGTTTTGATTAGCTTTGAAATTCGGTTTAGCTCCTATATTGGTTAATTGAAAAAACTGAAATGATATTTAGGACTATGTTTTGTTCTGACTGTCATATATATAGTACTTATTTAACCAATTAGTCTAGAAGTCTAGTTTGGGTAATATATGTTGTTAGTAATCGTAAACGATACTTAAACACATTTGTTTGTTTGATTGAAGAGCTTTAATGTTTGGGATTTCAATCAAAAACTAATTTTATGAACCTAGAACAGTGGATGCCACACCACTATCCCCCAACAAATGGTACACTTGATAGGATTCTAGTTGCATGTTACAGGGGAGAATCCATTTGAATTATTGCCGATGGATGGGCATTGAATTGTTTGGACTTTGGAGTGAAATCTTCTACGGTTGACCATAATGTGTTTGATTGGTTTTATGAGTATGATTGAAATTGTTTGTGTTGTGCCTATGTTTACACTTGAAGGAAGAAGAAGCCATTTCAGACTGGGGAAGATTAGAGTAGTCTTAATTAACTTGAGTCCTTATTTAATTACAAGTTGGATCACAGTGGGTGCTTTAGTCCAGTTACTAGTAGTATTTAAGGAGCTTCATTAGTTAGTTTGTTAAGACAGGTTTTAGTTCTTCGTCCATCCTTTTGGACTGGTCGCTCTTTTGAGAGCGAAGTCTTTATTTTTTATTATAGTTCATCAATAAAGAAGATGCAGGTTTTCTGCACCCAAACTGACTGTTCTTACTTCCGTAATCTGGCACATACAAGTAGGTACGATTAGATAATGCATGTCTTGAGGATGACACACATGATTCGAGAGATGGTAGGATAAAGGATAACAATGATGTGTGTATTTTTCAGTTGAGTTTATGTAAAAATTGGTGAAAGTTTAGTTGTTGAGGTTTAGAATATGTATAAGATTGAGACTGAGTTATAATATTTTAATGGGTTAGTAAGGTAACATTAGGCGTGTATTTCCGGTTGAATTTGTGTGAACATAGGTAGACAGTGCAGATAACATTTTGATCATATTCAGTAGGATTCGATACAGGATTCTAACGTCCACATGCGTTTGAACTTGGAACCATGTGAGTGCTGAATTGTTTACATGCAGTTGGAGATGGAAGTTCCAAATTACCAAATGTCCTTTGGTTGGAATGTCAAATCATGTGGATAAACCCCATAACCATTGCCAACTTCAACCATTGAAGAGTTGGACATAGATTTGAAAAGAACACTACAGCTGTTCTCATACTGACTGGTACCAAATATGTAGTCGATTGAGGTCGTATGAAAGACAGTGAGTGACTTTGGCTAAGTCAATTTGCTTTCTACCCGGACATTCACTTCTTCATTTGCCTACAATATATACCGACAATACACCGCACTGCTCCTTGGCCGTGAATCTGTGGAAAGCATTAGGGCTCTTTGGCGAGCTCTATTATCTGAGGCATTTCCTGTCGCATTCAATATGATAGTATCATCTTATCCTGCCAGTCAACAAGAGAACATCAGGTGGCTGTTCTTTATTATAGATCTGCTGAACATACTTCACATTTTTGAAGCTGATGAGTGATGTATGTTTCCCTAATGGAGTTTGATATCCAAACCTTTAGCAATTTAGTAGTTCTGGTGATTCCAGATCCGTTTATATGTCAAATACAAGTGCAGTTCGCTGTGAAGTGGTGAAACCCAACGGGAACTCTTGGTCGACATTCAACGTTCACTAGTCTGCAAAAAGACTCTCCCTTATTGATAGAAATTATGATATTCTTTTGGGTGTCACCCATTTTTGTTTCTACTTTCCTTACTTTGGAAGATGAAGTTAGGACAGATTATAGTAGATTAAATAGTTAATTTAGATCAATATTTGTGGTATGCGTACTGGCAAGGTATTCACAAAAAAAAAAAAAAAAAAAGTTCAAAAGGAGAAAAAATATGCACTTGCACTTCTGAAGGACTGAGTTAAATGGGCTTCTTATATTTGATTTTGATTCATTTTAATCACGTCTATCTTCCATTTAGCAGTTAATGGATTCTTCGATGCATTGCTTGCACTTGCATACTTGAGTTTGGGGAATAATATATTGACATTTACCTTACTTGAGCATTTTTGGGGCTGTAAACTATCATTCATTTTGCTGGTTGAAGAGTTCTCCGAGAAAGATTACTTGGTCATTACTCGTAAGTGGTTTGTTTGATGTTATAAATTCTTCAGAGTTAAAAACTAGGATCAAATCTTGGTGGCTCAAAAATGTAGTCACTAGTGTAGATCTTTCATTGCATTACAGCAAGTTATTTTGTTTTTAGATTTTAAAAGGGGTGGTGTTTCATTCTTCATACCGGGTGAAAGTCACGTAAATTTGGCCTATTTTCGTTGCCTTTGCTTCTCCTTATTATTCTGATCCTTGATTTGTTCTGCTGTAGCGTGAGATTATCAATATCTTAAAAGCTTCAGAATACTGGAAAAAATCTGGTGGAAGAGACCATGTGATTCCTTTGCACCATCCAAATGCTTTCAGGCATTATAGAAATGAAATTAGTGCTGCTATATTTATTGTTGCGGATTTTGGCAGAATTATGAACATTTCCAGATTGGCAAAAGATGTTGTTGCTCCCTATCCGCATATGTTGGAAACATATCTAGGTGATGAAGTCGATGACCCGTATGACTCTCGTAAGACACTACTGTTTTTCCGTGGGAGGACTAAGAGGAAAGATGTACGTCAACAAAAGAAGTCCATTTCTTCTACTCTTATTATGTTAAAGTAGTATATTGACACAATGATGTGGCAGGAGGGAAAAGTTCGTGCTCAGCTGCATAAGGGGTTGGATAAAGCGGATGATATCATTTATGAGGAAGGGAATGCATCCGAAGAAGGTTTCAAAGCTGTAAGTTGCCTATGATATCATCATTAGTGTTCAAGAGTTAAGTGACAATGGGGAAAATAATGATATGAAGGTCTAATCATGTTCCTTTGAAGCACACCACCTTTCTAGAAAGTTAATTTTTACATTTTCTACCTCAGCTTGGCTAGCATATTGCATTAGCATTTTTTAATCTCACATTTCGTCTTTTGCTGTATGCTTATTCTAGTCCACAGAACAAATGCGGTCCTCAAAGTTCTGTTTGCACCCTGCTGGAGATACTCCATCTTCATGCCGCCTGTTCGATGCAATCGTGAGTCACTGTGTTCCTGTTATTGTGAGTGACAGAATTGAGCTACCATATGAGAGTGAAATAGACTACAAGGAGTTCTCGGTCTTCTTCTCAGTTCAAGAGGCACTAAAACCAGGGTATATGGTCAGTGAGCTAAGAAATCTCCCGAAAGAGAAGTGGATTCAAATGTGGTCACGGCTCAAGAGCATATCCCATCATTTTGAGTTTCAGTACCCTCCAAAGAAAGACGATGCTGTTAATATGATTTGGAGACAAGTAAGAGACAAGGTTCCAGAGGTTAAACTTGCTGTACACAGAAACAGAAGGCTCAAGATACCTGATTGGTGGAGATAGTAAACTAAGGCTGTCATGTACATTCATTCATTCTTTCTTTCCAATTGCCCTTGGATGCAATTAGGGATCTTACAACAGATGCATCACGATTATGAATAGAAATGTAATATAGAATCATCACATACTATCATGTCGAATAGCCTGCACTGGATTAGTGGTTGATATTGTATGAGCCCCTATAGATTCCATAGGCTGTAATGTATACGCTGCAGCTTGAATTTTCATGTCCAACTCCGATTCACTTCCTTACCAGGCTACATTGATGAGACGGGTGGAGCTCAATTACAACTTGACCTGCTAGGAATTCTTGACCTGCAGCCCTTGATTTAAGCCAGAAAAGTTTGTACTCATTCTCTGGAGACTATGTAATACTACTACATCTAAATAACAAGTACGGTAATTGCTACTTGTGTTCATTTTTTCTTCTTCTTCTTTTTCACCATGCATAATGATTCGATATGGATATTGAGGGAGAGTAAATTAATCTTTACCAAGGCATAAAAGCTGAGAGGAGATTCTGCAGTTTATCAGATATTGCAGTGCTGTTTACTGTTTAGCCAGTTCATTTTTAACTAAAAATATACACTTTTGGTTGAATAGCCCTAGTCTCTTCGTTCCGCTATAAACATCACATTTCCCCGTTTTGGTTGCACCATTTAAGAAATCTCATGGACTTCAGAACCTGTAGCAGCATCAGGTCTGTTGCATTTGGAACTCAATCTACATATCATGCTGAGTTCTGCAATATTGATCTACACGATGAACATGATATCTTTGATCACAGTACTGTATCAGAATTAACACAGCAAGTGAATATATCGCATGGAATGTAACAAACAATATACAGTTCATCATGCCTTTGGTCTTAACTCAATATCTGCTTCACCTCAATTCAATTTTTTATGATATGCATCAGCCCCATTTAAATTTTCAGTATAGCTTTCAATAGCAAAAAATGTAAAACAATGAAGAAATTAATCCGCACACAATCAGCACTCACACATGCAACTTTCATCAACTCCTCATTTGTCCTCTATCAAATAAGAAGTACTCATATCCATACATTGACATGTCCGGAGCAAAGTGACAGTAATCACCAAAGGAGTTGTGAGAAATTTAGCATCTAACTCGCGTCCATAATCAAACAGGTGCGATCAATCTGCAAAATGTAAAAGTAACCAACATGCAAAAAAAAGTAAAAGAAGATAGTAACACTGAAGTTCTACAATGATAACTAATTGCTTCTAGCTAACATGGAAGTTTTACGAAGGCAATATTAGTGTACTTGTCCTTGCTCTTTTAAACAGGATATGCATTCCAGTACGTTTATGCACTTCTGCTCCTTGAACGAGTAGCACTTTAATCTATCCGAGATGGTCCGGTAGTATACCCTACAGTCTTCCAACTTTTCTAGCTCCACCATCATCAATTAACGGTGCAGAGAATGATCCTGAGCCGATAGTCCAATATGGTTTAAGTCACTCTCAATGCACCATGACATTAGCGACCAATCCAGACGGAATAACGACCACCCTAATTGAGTTGGATATTCCTGGCAAATCATTAAAAGATTTCCATCCTTCTCGACTAAGGAACCGCAAGGGCGCCTGGAAGCCCTTTTTGTTACCGCTGACCCACATAAGAACTTCCATGATTTGTCAGCCAAGGTATAACCCTTCGACACCCCTGTATCAAAAAGACAATACAGCGTTCCTTCCATGTATTGAACATCGTGAACCATGCAGTTGTCGTTTTTGGTTATTTCTTGAAGATAATGTATGCTCCAATTAGATTGCCCATGGCTAGAGAAACAATAAGTAGCAATATGGAGAGCATCACGATTATAACTAGGCGTGCCTAAAACCAAGATCTGACATTGATCAGAACTAGGAGTTGCGGTTAAACGTAGCCCTCCAAACTCAGCGAAAATGCAATGGAGGTAGCTGAATGATGTCATCTATGTCAAAAAGATTGGACAAGAACATGGTTTTATCAAGGGGGCGGTTGAAAACTAAGGCATATCCATACTTTAAAGCAACAATTTTGTAATCATTTTGAGATGGGCTTGTATTTGGGCTAACCAAGCTATGTGATATCTGCTCGTGTGGATCGAAGAGCAATGCGTATGGATCTCTGTGATTCTCAGGCATGTCAGTACGTCTGTGATAGAAGATAAACCATGCTATTCCTGGAGAAACATGCTTAGTGACATCTCTTGGTAATCTCCACCTTGCAAACTGCAACTAGGGTAAATCACTCCAACGACAACTAAGGTTTGTGTCACTAGGTTTTTTGCGCTTCACTTACTGCATTTTTTGTGCTTACTCTTTAGACGCTTTATGTATAGTTTTCAAGGCTGAAAGCTAGCACGTACTCAGTGATGGATCAAATTAGGTTGAAGGAGGTCCGGTTCAACTACGATATACGGTATTTGTCTAATTTATATGAACTGCTATAAAATAAGTTTTCTGAATAATATTCTGTGGACAGATATGCTAGAAAGATCTTTCAAAAATTTCCAGAATGACCTATATTTCCCCTGACTATAAAAATGAAAAAATTGTGTCGTGTTGAAACTTATCACCCTGGAGCAAAATAGAATTTTAATGAATCTTTACCGAGATGCATCATTCTGGACTAATCTTTACAGTTTCACTTGATGTTTCAATTTCGTAAACAAGCCAAAAAATCTCAAGGGGTCGGAGGAGGCAAAAATCGTCGAATGTAATGAAGTACTTTGGAACCTGGAGCAGCATCAGGTTCGGAAACTGTTGTGACTCAATCTACATCTCAATATGAATTCGAAGTACTTACAAATGGAAATATGAGGACACACATTCTGTTCAATATGAGAACAAGCTTGATACCAAAACGTCAACATAGAACCTGAAAAAGAGGTCTAGGCCGAGGAGAACGTTACAGAGTATATTGAGACTAGTCTCATATGAGGAAGTAGAGTACTATATATACATATATAACCTCGTGCTGAACATGGCCTTAGTTGGCTTGATTGCTAAGTCCAATTTGTCTGCGGGGAAAAGAACGTGCCTAAACAATGATTCTAGCTAGTAGGATCAGGTTTCATGCAGTGAGTGCAAAACAAGTAAATATGAGATACATCTCTCTTTTTTGATCAGGTTTTGCGGGAATTGTCATAGTGATTTGAGTCATTTGAGCACTGTAAAACACCACATTAAGAACTCGAACTCTTGATCATTTTCCCCCTGGTTTCTACAGAAGAGCTGGGAACTCTGCAGAAACTTTTCTAACAAAATTACAATAGCAATTAGGCAATGGCCTATAGTGTGAGCTCTTGGCTGATTCCATTAAGCTGAGTGAAATGTTTACTTACTGATCTGGAACAGCTTCAGGTCTGGTCGTCTGGATACTATTTTAACTCAATCGACGTACATCTGATATGAATTTGAACTGCTGATAATACAAGCATTACTCATTCTGCTAAGAAGTATGAAAAGAAGCTCGATACCAAAACGTGAATGTAGAACCTAAAAATGATGTCTGGGCAGTTTTCACGAAATTGTACAAAATGACTTCGCATTTCCATTATCTTCAATCCTTTCCCCCCTGTTAACTTCATCTCAGAGGTAATGACAACACATTTGCAGAAATGGAATTCCGGTATTCTCATTTGATACCCAGCTTTTTCAGCAAAAATTCAATCTTTTTAGACAAAAATAGAGTACACTGAGACAAAATTCATGAATAAGGAATTGAAAACGACTAGAGACTGGACTAACTGTACATACACTCCAACTGAGTACCAAGTCTGATCATCACCCATAATACTAGAAAACAACTTCAGACTAGACTAGCTGTAATAGAGTTGTCTTTTACTCTCTCTTTGCAGCAAAAGTTCATCTCACACATTTGCTGGATCATAAGGTCTCTGTGTAAAAGCATCTATCAATTTGCCCCAACCCCAGAAAAGCATATTCCTCCTATCAAAGAACAAACACGCATCATATGATATACTACCATTGTATGCATATGACACGAACACCACAAATTTTGTACGACAAGGGGCAAAGAGTAGCTTACAGGTTCAATATGAATCTCCCATCTCTTATAAAAGCGTCTGGGGCTCCTGTCTCAATCTAGATAAAAGAAAAATAATATGCGGATAATACAGAGTCACAAAGTGCTGATGGTAAAATGTAAAGCTATGTAATGTATTTATTTTTATCCATATGAGTTTTATGTGATTTAACCATGGTAAGAAGAATCTGGCTTACGATTCTGTCTCCTACATATGTGTAACATAAGCTGCAGTAAACTGGTTGTCTTGTGTCACGTTCTGTGTAATAGCGTGATCCTGGGTGCACATTAACCCTGCAAAATCATAAAGAGAGATTAGTATTGGATTAATCAGCTTGGATAGAAATAGACATAATCACAGTTTGATGATCATCTTACACCGTGGTATGGAAAAGTCCAAACTGAGGCGTGTCTGCGAACTGCAAAAGGAAAGTAAATGTGAAGCAGTGAGACTATGCAAATTACTGACGGGAAGTGCATACATCAGATTCGAACGAAGTTCTGCAGTTCCTTAAGAGGCAGAGAACAACTGACCCTGTGGATAAATACATTCTCATGAGCGAGGTGTGACTTGCACTGGCCGCAGACGAAGAAATTATTATCTCGCGTGTAACGAACAACATCCCATCTCCTAATGGGATCCATCGTGATAGCATCCAATAGCTCGTTACCACTGCGCAAAAGCACCAACGGCCTGCGAGAATAAAGGTAAGAGATTGCAACTTGTTTGTAACACAGGGAGGTTGTGTGCACTGTCCAGACAAGTAGAAAAGCTTACGTGTATACCACGAATCTCCCTTCCAGAAAAATCATGTCCACAAAGTACATTTTAACCTGTAATAATAGATATTCCTTTGTTAGTAACAGCTCAGTAGTGAGTTTTGTAAATCTACTCAATTCGCAATAACAAGTTCTATGATGGCAGGAGAATCTTGGCTTACAATATGGTATCCAACATATCCATAACAATTTTTGCAAGAAACTGATGCTCTCACATGATTTTCTCGGCTATCCTCTCCCTTTAAGTCTACGTTAATCCTGTTGCATTGTAGTAATTGTAAAAAAAAAAAAAGGATCACATATCAACCACTAAATTGTACCAAGTCGTACGTGAAATAAGATAAAACAGTTTGATTATATCTTACATGTATGTAAGCACTACAAATGGTTCTTCTATTCTGGGGCTAGACTGAAATGACAGATATAAGAAGTAGAAATAGATATGAGAAACCGCGTGTATGTGACTGTTGGCCTGTGAAATGATAGATGGGAAATGAAACAGGTGGACTGTCTCTTGCTAAATTGTACCTTCCATATGATCTGCTGTTTCAAACCTAAGTGTGTTTCACATATGCGGCATATAATGATATCAGGATGCTCGAACCGAATCAGATGGGGCCGCCCTGCCATGTCTTTGCATCTGAGATTCTATATCAGCAGAGGCGAAACAATCAATTGTGATAATGAGCTTGATGTAGAACGTACAAGAAGATGACGACGACAACTTGTCAATTAAACCAATACAACTAGCTGCTCAAATTCCGAATTCCCAAACAGATAAAAAAAAATCATTCACACACATCAGAAGAATGAATGGAAGTACGGAACAAAAATATTTCTCTTAAGTCTTAACCACTGAACCTGTATAATGAAGTCACAATAAGCTTACATAGTATAACTAACAGAACATATTGATCAGTTTAAGAAGAAGCTCAAGAAAATGATTTTCGCAGGTATGATCTTTTCTCAATCATCAAGAAGCCGAATCGTTCTTAATCTGAACGAAAAATCCTAGCCTCGAATTTTCAATAACAACGTGTTTTCCACTCGATCAGATGCGGAATCACTAACAAGAAAATTAAACTAGTAACAAAGTCATATGCCACGCTAAGACTATTCGACTACACTACATCAAGTAGAAACCATAGAAATGACTAATGAGCAAAACAAGATTTCTGAAACGCAATTCAATCAATCAATCAATTAAAGAAGTGAGGGTTTCAGATAATTATCCATACGAGATAATCACAAGATTCTGATAGTGAAATTCTGCTACGAAATTCCTGGAAATGGAGTTTCTGAATTCTTTTGCATCAAACAGAAACTGACGAGAAGTTAGAGGAAACAGAGAAGAAGAGGGAGTTAGTTAGAAGAAGACAGTACTAGAAAATTAAGTCCGTTAGTGAATTGCGCGGTAACTGAAAGAGAAGCGATCAAATTGCAATTGCCCCCCTAAGGTTAGATGTATTTCCCCCCCCCCAAGAAAATGCAGGGTTCATAGTAACTGTGAACGTGGTGGTGAAGCAACCAATTGAAGTGGAACTTTCTTATGCCAACTGTGAGCTGTATGTTTGGTGTCTATATGCTTGTCGAAAATGTGATATGAATTATGACTAAACATTTACCAAGAGTATCAGACTGACTGCAATACTCTAAAGAGTGAACTTTTTGTGGAGGCAGTATTGCATAATAACTATTGGTACCAGATAGTATTCGATTCTTTTGAGTATCAATGTTTATTGTGTGCCTACTCTTGAAGTCTTGCCTCACTTCGCCAGAAGCCATATGAGGAGCTTTCTCGATTGCTGGTCTTTGTATAAATGAAGTTGGCATATCACTCATCTCAAAAAGATAGTAAGAAGTTTAGACATTATTTTTTTCTGTTTGTTTGTTTGTTGTAACAAGTATATATTTCAACCAAACCTCCTAATTGTACTTTTTTTTTCCACCTTTTCTGATCTTAGATACAGTAGTATAGTGTATTTGCTAGAAAATGCAGGGGTTCATAGTTACAACGAGTGTGCTGGTGAAGCAACCAAGTGAAGTGGAACTTTCTTATGCATAGTGGTTCCAACTGCCTCTTCCATGTCAACATCCTCCGGTGACATCCCCTCTGGCAATTTCCAGTCAAAGCGATACAAAAGATTCGCTAGTGCCAATTCCACAAGTGGGATGGCAAAATTTATTCCAGGGCAGCCCCTTCTCCCAGCACCAAATGGCAAAAGTTCGAAATTTTGTCCTCTGAAGTCAATTTCCTTGTCCAAGAACCTCTCTGGCCAGAATGTTTCTGGATCTTCCCAATAGTTGGGGTCCATATGTATTGCTCTTGCATTGAAAATTATTCTCGTCTGTGCTGGGATTTCGTATCTATCGGCAACTGTGCAGTTCTCTATAGTTTCTCTCGGGACCAGTAATGGGGCTGCTGGATGGAGCCTGAATGACTCTTTGATGACCAGTTTTAGGTATGTCAGTCGGGCGAGATCTGCTTCTTCAAATTTGACCTGGCCTTGGGCCATTTTTCTCACTTCATCTTGTGCTTTTCGCATAACCTGAGGGTTTCTGATCAGTTCTGACATTGTCCATATAATCGTTGCTGCTGAAGTATCAGTTCCAGCTATAAATACGTCCTGCAATAGTACTTTTCCATACGTCAACACAAATTACAATAATAGGGTGTGCTTGATCTAATTCAATGGAGAGGAAAGAGGTGAGTATTGAAATCTTACCATTAAAACACCCTTGATATGCTGAATTGTTAAACGAACGGCTGAGGTGGGATTCTTTTGAGCTTGAAGTAGCACATCGGTGATGTCTTCACTATCTGGTTTGGACCTCTCAGGATCCATATGGTCCTCCAGCATTTCATCCAGTATTTTATCCACATTCCGGAAACAATTATCTGATCTCTTATCGAAGCCATTAAACCGGTTAATCCATTCCATCCATGGAAAGTAGTCGGCTACATTTACCTCAGCTGACAGAGTTTGCATCTCACCAAGTATTTCTTGAAGATTTATTTGCTTTCCAACAGTGTCACTACTTGAGCCAAAAGCCACACGGCTCACGACGTTATTCGATAACGAAAACACCAATGCACTCAAGTCAACAGGGTCGGAGGAACTAGCTATTTGATCAAGCAGTAAAGTTACTTGTTGAGCACGTACACTACTAAACGACTGGACCCTTCTCGCGGTCATTAGCTCCAGAACCAAGATTTTTCTCATCTCTCTCCAGTATTCACCATAAGGCGACAAAGCTATGCCGCTGAAACCATAGCTAAATTTCTTGGCAGCATACAAGGCTGGTCGACCCGAGAAGGCAAGGTCGTGGCTCTTAAAGACTTCGCGTGCCATGTCAGCTGATGAGATGACTAATGTTGGAACAGATCCTAGTTGCAAGAACATGAGATCACCATATTTGTTGGACAAATTATGCAGTGAACGATGGGGTGACTTTCCAAGCTGATGAAGGTTGCCTATGATTGGGAGCTTTTTTGGACCTGGAGGAAGCTTTGATGCATTAGCTCTTCTTTGCCTTTTCACCAATGAGAAGAACAAAATGAATGCTCCAACCAGAGATGTGAAAAGAACCAAGAAAGAGTCAATGTTCATTTTTTTTT
>JAYMSP010000688.1:0-43828 GCA_036897095.1 Plantago elongata | reverse complement strand
GGGAGTCGAGTCGACAACCCACAGCCGTGGTCACTTCCTTTGACAAGGATGTGGAAGAAATAATCTCCCATCGAGAAATACGAAGGAGAGGGGTTCCGCCTTACACGGAGTACTTCGTTCGATGGAAAGGGCTACCCGATGCCGAGAGTAGCTGGGAACACGAAGATCATTTGTGGCAATTCAGACATCCATGTATCATCTCCCTAAGTAGCAAATACATTGCGTTTGACTGTTACACTTTTCCAGAGTACTATCATTAACTCCAAATGCATGCATACTTGACTAATAGTTCTGTATCTCAAAACTACATGAATTTGAACATAATATTCCCACATCATGTTTCTGTATCACCGTCCTTAATTCCTTGACACAAAAATCAGAAGGGTCAAATTCAATGAAAACCGAATTATCGTTGCTAAATTTTTGTACATAGATGAGATTTGTAATATGATTAGGGGTATGCAACACGTTTCGTAAGAGAAGAGGGGGTTAGATGGAGAGATAGTAGTCTTGCCATAACCTTTAATCGGAATCATATGACCATTGCCAACAATAACACGATGATTATTAGTGAACAAATTGAAATAAGAAAAGAGAGTACCTTTGTCGGTTGTCATATGGGAAGAAGCGCCGGTGTCCATGTACAAGCCTCAACGTCGGTGCGAGTCAACTCCACCAAAAACAATTAATGTAATCATTAATAAAATATCGAAAACCAATATTTCTTCTTCGTCTCTTTTAATTAAATTGAATATATCAATTCATACTAATTCAACTCGATAATGACAATTCATTATCGAGAACAATAATATTATTTACCTTCATATACTTTACATACTCCCTCCGTCTCGAGTTCATCTCCCCGCATGGTCGGACACACGTATTAAGAGAAAATTGAATAAGGTAGTACATATATTGAGAAAGTATGAAAGAGGTTGATAAAATAGAAAAATAATTGATAAAGTAGGACAAACAGTGACTAAAGTAGGGGAGAGATTTTCCATTTAAGGATGAGAAGATGAAGTTGGAACGAACTAAAATAAAATATGAGAAGATGAAGTTGAGACGGATGAAGTATTATTTGGGGAAAAATCCAATACTGGTACACTAAGTTGTTACACTTCGAGTTTTGGTACCTTAAATTGTTACCGTCCGATTTTAGTACCTTTAATTTGAATTTCGTCCAATTAAAGTACTCCGTTAGTCTTATTTGATGGGGACGTTTATTTTGACAGGGAAAAATCTAATCATTAGTGAAAAGGGTACCTTATTTTGTGACCGTCCAATTTTGGTACCTTATAGTTTTCATTTGTTTAATTTTACTACTTCGTCTTGTTAAATTTGACGGAGCCGTTGATTTTGACGTATTTAATGCGCATTAGCGTGAATATTTGTGGAATAATGAGTGTGTGGATTTTGTTTTATAAAAGAAGATTACATTAGGATTTAATGATTTTTTTTATTGAATGTAATGTTTACTATTTTATATTAAAATTGATTTAATTTTTTTACAATCATTAATTCTTATTGAAACTGTTTGTTATTTACGCGACGTATTGACGGAGATTGTGTTAATTCACGCTAATGCACATTAATTATGTCAAAACTAACGGTTTGATAAATTTTTGACCGACGGAGTACTCGAATTTGTCAACCTTGAAATTTAAGTACCAAAATCGAATTGTCGCAAAATAAGGTATATTTTTCAGTAATAACACAACTTAAGGTACCTTTTGTGGTTTTTTCCCTACAAAATTAATGGCTCCGTCAGTATTGAGAAACGGAGTATGCAAATTGGACAAAATGTCAACTTAAAGTACTGAAATCAGACGGTAACAATTTAAGGTACTAAAACTCAAAGTGTAACAATCTATGATACATTTTTGGAATGAAGTATTTTTAAATAAATGTTATAATAACACAAGTAAGGTGTTCTTATTTCTGATACTACAAAGTTCATATCGGTTGAGTTTAAATTTATTAATTGTAATTTATGGAGGAGGAAGTTATGTTATGTTATGTTATGTTGATTCATAAATGAAGTGAAACTCGATGTTTTCCTATACAACAATTTCAGATGTCTGGGCCATTTTAAGATGCCTTTTCTTCTTGTTATTTAGCAGCGACTTTATCTATAAAAACGTAACAATCGCGTTTTGAGCATCCAAAACACAAGGGAAGAAATGAATTAATGATAGAGGAAGGAAACACAGGTGAGCTGACACAGAATTCAAAGAGAGAAGAAGAGTTGAGAGAGAGAGCGAGAGATGGAGGAGAAGCGAACTACTCCGGAGAGAGCTTCCATGGCGGCAGAGGCGCCACCTCATCCGGAGGCGCAGACGAGCTGGCGGCGGAGAGGCGGAGGGCATAAGCGTAAATCTATCAACAGCGGTGGAGGAGGAAACTCAAATCCGAAGAGACAGAGTCGGGAGAAGGTTCCATTTCAACCGATCCACATGAATGGACCGCTAACTAGGGCTAGGTTACAGCCGGCCGTTGCGCAGGGTGAATTGGTTCTTCAATCGTCGGTCAAGAGTGAGGTCGAGGCTCATGAAGCGGCGGCAAGAGCGGCGGAGGAGATTGTTCGAGTCAGTGAGAATTGGGAGGCGTTGGAAGCTGAGATTGATGCGGATTATCAATTGGTTAAAACTAGGGGTTCCACTGTTCATGTCGTTCCTATTCATGCTGGTGAGTCGTTTTGTTTAGGGCTTTTCTTTTCGAGACATACGAATGTTTAATTAATCCAACTACTGTCAGATTGTTCAGTTGAACTGGTGGATTAATTGATCAAACTAGGGTTTTAGGCATTTTGTTTTGGAGAATTAGAAATGTTCATAATGGTCAACTGGTCAAATTTTGTAATGTGGTTTGCAGGGCTTTTGTTTTTGGACAGTTAGACATGTTTAATTTCCTGTTAAATGGGAAATGCTTACCGTACGAATAATCCTAGCTCAGTGTTAGTGGTTATGGTTTTCCTAGTTCAATCTTTTTTTTTTGGGGCTGTGTGCTTTTTCGTTTGGAGAATTATAATGGTAATTCACTCAGTTTTATAATTTCTATTAGTGTCTGTCTCATTTTGAAGAGTTCGGAATCGGAATGTTTGATTTTACATTGTTGAATTGAGATTGCACACCACACTCATTTTCTGAAAATAATAAAAGGAAATAGTCCTACTGCAATGTTGGTAACTAGAGTTTACCGTTCAATGTTAACCCCTGAAGCTTTTAATCTCTTTCCCTGGGAATGTTGGAGTTCCTTTAGGGTTTCAAGTAAATTGCTTTCAATTCAGATGTGGTGCTTGTATTTTCTGGAGAGTGTACTGAAGGGCAAGTCAGATCATCAACATTTAAGGTAAAAGATTTGACTCGATTGATCCCTAACTGGGCAGAGAGTGTAGTGAAGAGCAAGTCAGTTCACAAAAATGTGTGCAATATTTTGTTTGATGCCTAAATATGAGTACTTTTGGTTCTTATATTTGTGTGTCCCAAGAGTTGAAGTGATGTTGTAGCTTTTAATTTGTCAATTACTTATGTTCGCCTTCTTCGGGATAGGCTCTAGATATAAGTTATGTTATGAAATTTGGGAGAGGTAATGAAATCACTTACTAAACACCATCTTTGTTGCTATATTGTATATAGGTTGGTTTTCATGGAATGAGATCCACCCGCTGGAGAAGAGAATGTTGCCTTCTTTCTTTAGTGGAAAATCAGATAAAAGAAATCCGGAGATTTACTTGGAGATTCGTGATTGGATAATGAAGAAGTTTCACCTTGATCCGAATGTGAATTTTGAGCAAAAACATCTGTCCGAACTCTCTGTGGGAGAACTAGATGCTAGGCAAGAGGTGATGGAGTTTCTTGACTACTGGGGTTTGATTAATTATCACCCATTCCCGCAGAATGAATCTTGTGCTACACATGTTGAGTCCGATGTTGACGAAACCCAAAAAAGAGAATCTTTGGTTGATAAGCTATATAAGTTTGAAACTGTTGAATCATGGAGTCCAGTAGTTCCCAGGATGGATGCCAGAGCAGCTACTTCATCTGGGTTCTTTTCAGAATCTGTTATTGCTGATGAGCTGGTGAAATCTGAGGGTCCTTCTGTGGAGTACCATTGTAATTCTTGTTCTGCAGATTGCTCAAGGAAGCGCTATCACTGCCAGAAGCAGGTTTCTTCTCTTCGGCAGTGCCCTTTCCATTTTTTCTTAAATCATTCACTTCACTTAAAGCTTAGAGTAAATCACCTAGAAGTAGAACATAAACAGTTTGCGCCTGTATAGGATTATAACATACACTCAATCCATGTGTTCAAGTTTATGTTTGATAATCACTATGCAACTCATTATTAAACTCTGCTTTTACTTTCCTGATGTCACCATTAGGATTCTTTATGTACATGTGAGTTGTGTTTCCATAATTGTCTAAGACAATATACGACAAAGTAAATGTTAGGACTTAACAAGTTCATGCCATAGTCTTAGCTGACTTGAGATTTTCCTCTTGCTGCAGCATTTCTGATTTATTGTTCATTTTTTAGAATCCACTGTTTTGAACTTTGAACTGTATATAAGAATCGTTATTAGTTCATCATGCATGATGAAGGCACCCATGCATCCTATAAGCTAGACATATCATATTGTTCTGAAGAAATCATGAGCCTGAAACTTCCTTTAGATGGAGCTGTAGTGCAACCTAGATGGCTGTTGAACTATCAAAAAAGACATGTGTCTTGCAAGAATGTTGCATAACATAATTCTGGGGTAAAAACAAGTGATACGAGGGTTGGTTTCTGACAATTAGTCCCTGCCAATTTTCTGACTCATTTCCATAGTTGGAATCTTCTATGTTTTTCTCTTACTACTGTTGGATAATGATTATAAACTGAAAATAATTTCTCCGACTTACATATTTAGGTAGCAGCAGTGCCATGAAATCCATTTTGCTAACTAGTTGTATTTCAGGTTTCTATCCATTTGTTTCCTCTCTGTTCACTCTCTATCAACCCCAAGAGAACATGTTTTATACTTTTTTTCATATGTACTTGTGCTGGCTCCATCACAAGATGTATTTTTTCCCAGCGTCTGGAACTGACTACGGAAGAGTTCTATTCCACTATCTTTTTCATGTAAGCTATCTGTCCGCTGAATCTAATCTCTGAACAGGCAGATTTTGATTTATGTGCGGAGTGTTTCAACAACGGGAAGTTTGGCTCAAATATGTCCCCATCAGATTTTATCCTCATGGAACCTGCTGAAGCTGGGGGGGCTAGTGGAGGAAACTGGACAGATCAAGAAACTCTTTTGCTCCTTGAGGCCATAGAATTATTTAGAGATAACTGGAGTGAGATAGCAGAGCATGTGGCAACAAAGACAAAAGCTCAGTGCATACTGCACTTTGTTGAAATGCCTATCGAAGATACATTTTTCAACCATGATAATGAAAGTGATACTGCTCTTAAAGAAAATGGATTACTAGTTCCCACTAGTATTGAGGATTCATCTGCTAATAAATTAGATGAAGGCGAAAATACTGCAGATAGAGATGTTCCTGAGAAAATAGAGAGTGTGACCGTAGATCAGACATCATCTTGTCTAATAGAGATCTCAAAAGAAGATGAGGTCAGTGGATCAGATGGGGGTAATGATGTTACAGATAGCTCTGCTTTGAAGGCTCTCAAGGAAGCCTTTGAAGTTGTGGGTTCTCTTCCTTCACATGGAGAAAGATTATCGTTTGCTGAAGCTAGCAATCCTGTGATGACATTGGTACAGTTTTTCTTTCTTCTCATGTGGTTACGAGTAACTTATTTTCTGTTTGATAAAGCAGAGCAATTTCATGCAACTAACTCGAATGAAATTAGTTCTCAAGGTTTTCCATTTACTTTGTTCCGTTCTCTCTCGCAGGCAGCATACCTTGTACGGCTGGTGGAACCTAGTATTGCAACAGCTTCATCTCGCAGTCTTTTGAAATCTCTGTCCAGCTACCATTCCAGCTCAATTCTTGCAGCTAGGAACTGTTTCCGCTTGGAAAATCCACCAAATGATGAAAAGAAGATAGCTGACTCCGAAGGGTTTGTTTACTTAAATCATCTTTTAAAATTGCAATTTCAAATTTCATTACAAATGAGCCCCTTGCAAACAGCTGATGTACATGGACCCACTATGTTTTAGGAAATCATATAAAGTCATTGCCACCCCCCTCAACCTCGAGAGGACAATTCATTACACATCAGCCTTTCTCAATATCTTTTTTTTTTTTGCACAAATTTAAAAAATATATTGAAGCCCAATAAACGTACACACAATCAGAGGGGCATACCCCAATTGTAGTACACAACTCTACACTAATCAACTCCAAAAACAACTAGTCCAAATAATAGGACTAAAATAGCTATGGATTCAAGCCTAATCTCATGAACCATACTCACTCAATTAAGACTAATCCAAAACAGGCCTGCTACACAATTCACAAAATGACTACATAACAAACAACCTTGTTGTTATCCTAGTCTAAACTGTCCGGGAAACAGCCTCCGGTGCCAATATGGGGAAGATGCGCTCATCTTCGAGACTTGACTCCAGCACAAACTGTGATCAAGGGCCACACTATCAGAACAATAGTAGTGACAATCCCATCAGCAGTAGCAACCAGTGCTCGTATTTTTTGGGCTTCACCCCAAACTCCAATACGAATGACGGACTCAGTAACCGACACAATATACACAGGAACAAGGTTACACCAGGGCCACCAAGGGGAACACCAGGGCCAACATGGGAACCTGCAAATCATACACTTGGGCACCAAAACAGATCAAATTGCACCACCCAACTCAATTTAGCATTTAAACTCTTAGCAATCTAATTACACACCCTTTCACTAGCCTATTATGATGTCTACAGCTCTTTCAGTCCCAAACAAAGCCTCATAAAACTGTAAAATATGCTTAACAATATCACCCCTCTCAGTCAGTAGGGAACCATCATCAACTTTCAAGACCAGGATCCTATTTTGCTTCTGTCTACACTTCATACTATTAAAGAACAACCTAGTGCATGAATCACCTTCCTCCATCCAATCCATTTTAGCTTGTTGTTGTAACTGGCTCTTCCATTTTGGATGCAAGTCTACATAAGTCATATGTGCCTTATGGATTTGAGGCACCAAATCCCTTAATGTAGGATCACTCAACAATTTCCCCTGTAACTCATTCACTTCCTCCAACTGAGCCTCCACCCTTTTCTCTAGATTTTGGTATTTCCTCACATTCAGTTCTTTCAAGTCATTCTTCAAAAATTTAGTCCTGTGAACAAGCTGATACATCATACAACCATGCATAGGAACCCTCCAGGATCTAGCCACTAATCCCATAAAAGCCTCATCGTGAGCCCAAATATTTTTAAACCTAAAAGGCACCTCTCTAGCCTTTTCACTCTTAAAATGCTAGTAATGCTGTAACTATGGTCAGAAACTCCAGGTGGATAAAATTGTACCACATAATCCTTAATTCATTATTCAACCACAACTGATTCACCATTACTCTGTCAAAGCTTACAAAACACAGTGGAATTGGTCCATTTAAAAATAGACCCAATGTAACTGTGATCCATAATATCACACTTTTGCATAGCATCCATTAATTCAGTACCAGTTCCACCTCTAACACCACTCACTCCATTTCTCTGAATCATCCTTCACCACATTGACATCACCTGCCACTATCCAAGGATGCCCTATTATTACTTACTCTAGCCAAATCATTCCACAGCTGCACCCTCTCTCAACCATAGTGTTCAATGCATAAACAAAAGTAATTTCACCTATCCAATGTAAGACAATTATTTCCACCAAACAATGCATATATTGATCAGTCTTATCCAACACAAACAGTTTAACTCTAGAATTATCCCAAACAGCCATAAGCCTGCAATTCCTCCCAATTCCAATATTACTCTCTACTGACCAATGTACCTCCAGCCTTTTTTTTTAAATTTTCATATTTCTCAGGTTGTAGCCTAGTTTTCAGAAATCCACCCAAGCTACAATTATATTTATTCATTACTCTTCTCAGAGCATCTTGCTTAAGGGGATGATTCAATCCCCTTAAGTTCCAACAACATATATGGAAGGCTTTATCCATGAGGGCCAGGCCCTTTTCTATTATTAGATTTCAGGTTCGTCCCTGAACACCTCCATTTCTGTTATTACCTTTCTGTTTTGATCCTGATCCTCTCATGATTCCCTTTCCTTTATCCTTAGTCTTCACTTATTGCCAAGCTTCATCATCCACTATGTCCTCATTCTGCACCTCATCATCCTTTTCTACATCCTCGTGGTCCTGTAGGTTCCCCTCCATATTTAGGACATTGAAACTATTATGCTGCCCTACTGGATTCATAGTCATATTCTGCCCACTACCAGCCCTTTCCTTTATAGTATTCTCCCTAGTATGAGACACAGATGGACTCCCATTATGTACTAACCCAGGTGCACCTCCATTCTGAACTCCTTCAGACATATTAGCCTCCTTACCAATATTTCCATTATCATGTTGTCCCACTATTCCTCCGGTAGGTATCCAAGCCTTTTTTGTAACCAAAGGACAATTTCTCATATTATGCCCAAACCTCAGACATTTGTAGCACTGCAGGGGCCTAGATTCATATATTACTTTCTGAATAAACTCCTTACCATCAGGACTCTTCAAAACCAGCTGATCAAGCAATTTGTCCCCAGATTTTAGTTCCACTAACACTCTAGCATAAGCCAGTCTCTTTCGATTCACTGTCAACTTATCAATGTAACAAGGTTTGTCTATGTGACTAGCTATCCTACTCAACATAGTAGGCGACCAGAAATGGATATCTAAATTAGGAAATAACACCCAAGCTGGATAATCCACAATTGATCCAGGAATAGAGACACACCTGGACTCTATTGCTTCAGCACCAATGGATGAACCCCCCTTATCATCCAAGGACCCCCTCCAAACACTGCTAACATCTCCTCCTCTGATTCAAATCGAAAGACAAATACACCATTCTCAGCCACATGAATCTGTGGTGATAAATTCCATCGACTTTCAATAAATCTCCCCATCGCATCCACCGGGATCCTAGCTCCAACCAGAGCCCCTATCAAGGCATGTTTCCAGTAACCAATTGTTCCAATAACATCCTCATGAGTAAACTCCACAACTGAACGGACTGCCGGCTCAGAATAATCAATCGCAACACCATTCTCCGGCCTCCTGTTCCCCGAGAACAACTCGTTCCATCTCCTATTGGATCTCGCATCAATCCTGCCTGCATCATCATTGATACGATTATCCCTAAACTCACCATTATCCTGATCACCAGGATGATCAGTATGATCACCACCCCGTCCTAATCATCCTCACAAACGTCCTCCTCCAAAATTGGATCCATTCAAGCATCCTGAGCAACCCTAGATGTATGATTCACCTGATTTCCTTGATTTCCAGTAAGAATTCGCTTCTCAGCCATTGGATAATGGATGAGGAAAATGAACAAAATAAGTGGGAAAGAGAAACACATACTAAGCGTGAAAATCGCCCCTTGTAAGAGAGCATCAGAAGACTTTTTGTTTCAGTCGTCACTTTCTCAATATCTTTTTCAAAACGAATTTGGGGTTTTTGTGGTCTTCATGATTCTCCAGGGTTGTAATGTAACTACCCTTAATTTTATTAGTTTTGTTCAAAATATATATGCAGAGGCCCTAGTGACCTGGAAGCTAAAAAGGATGAGGATGAACATGTGCAGAAAGAGAACAGGGACACATGTGAAGCAGTCATCAATAAAGGCACCTCGCAAGATGGTAAGAATGAAGAATTTATACATGAAGACATGAAGGATTCTTCTGAAGATCAGAAACCAGAAATATCAAGTATTGATTGTAAAGACAGATCAAATGGTGTGAAGGAGCCTGATGAAATTGGCATTGATGACCCCCAACCTCAACCAACCTCTACCAGTGAACCAAGTACCTCTGACATGCC
The DNA here is from genome assembly GCA_036897095.1 of Plantago elongata. Lineage (NCBI taxonomy): Eukaryota > Viridiplantae > Streptophyta > Magnoliopsida > Lamiales > Plantaginaceae > Plantago > Plantago elongata. The sequence goes on along the minus strand of JAYMSP010000688.1, from coordinate 33,817 downwards.
AAAAGGACAAACATCGAAATCAGTGGAAGAACCTGTTGTTCCTCCATCTCATTCTCAGCTTCAAACCAATACTGTGAAGGAACCAGAAAATGGAGCTTCCCCATCTCAGTTAATTGATCCCTTGAAAGATGAAGAGATGGCAACCAACACTGAAGAGAAACAGACCGAACCATTGACATTATCAAATTCAATAGCAGGAAAAGAGGATAATGCAGGTGCAATTAAAAAGTTTCTTTAGCTTACTTTTTCATTGTTGGAGAAGCTAGGTTAATGGTCACTTCAAGTGATAGCATATATATTGATTACTGGATGAAGTCTCATTCAACGTCCTTAACCTGAGTAATAAGTTATACAATACTGTCTAGAAATGGCCTGAATTACAACTAATGTTTGTACTCCTGGCATAAGGCATGTAACTTGATGGAGCCAATACTCAGACACCTGATGTTCATGGAAGTAACTAGCATATTGTCCTCACTAAATTCCACCAGAGATATTGCTAATTTTAATAGTTCAAAAATGCAACAATATAGAATGGTAACTGGCCACTATAATAGCTGACAGTGTTTCAGAATTACCTAGTGAGCTTTCTGTGGATCTCACAGAAATTGGATTAACATTATGCATTCGATATTTAAGCAGGTGCTATAATAAAAGATAAAGAGTGTGATACTGAAAAAAAAGAGACCCTGGCAACCAAAAATGATGTTCAAGGCGACAAGTTAAAGCGCGTTGCAGTGTCTGCCCTTTCTGCTGCTGCAGTGAAAGCAAAGCTTCTTGCAGAACAAGAAGAAGATCAAATACGACAACTTGCCACGTTTTTGATTGATAAACAGGTATTCTTCCTTCATTACTGTTGATAGTCAAGCTGCAAATAAATTGATTGATCATTATCTGAGAAAGAAAGCATATGCTTGCATTTTATTTAAAAAGTTCAGATATTCTTCTTTATATAATATAAATTGATATTCATAATATCATTCATCTATTTCTAGTATTAAATAATTTCAAATCATTTTTTGCTATTAAATACTTGGAATGATTATAGGTATGCAATAAGAGCAATAGGATCTGGTGTCTTTCAAGTGAATGGGCAATAAGAACAGAGAGCTGCCTAATAAAAAGACATAATTCACAGTTGGTTTGGGAAAATAAGCCATCATTATTGTTATTATTACAGTCTTGGAAGGGTACTGTATTAGGGAGGGACTGAGGGACGAACCGAGGTTCCAAGTACAAGTATAATGTTAAGCATTAAGTGAAATGGGGTAACAAACGTGTCGTAAGGCTTGCCATTGAACTCTTTCACTTGGATTTAGAACTGGTTATTAACACTGGCAGGCATGTATACATGTCTTAACAGATATAGGGGTGTGTGTGTGTTATAACATCGTGATACAGCTTGTGGTTTCCTTGAAAAAGATCATTCTGCAAATATCACGTACAATATCAAAGCTGCTATATGCAGTTTAAATAACTTCTTGTTGCCATCTTAAATTGAGTTATCACATGAAGGTTTTTAAAAGAGCAATCAATGTAGATACTGCTGGATATCCTTATCCCTGGATATTTGAGCTTTGACGGATCAGATCCATTGCCTGCATATTAGGTTAAGTTGTGCTTGGTTTTAGCGATCCTTGTCCCTGAACTGTGTAGGGTGTGATTTCTTTCTCGCAGTTACAGAAGCTGGAGAGTAAATTGGCTTTCTTCCATGACATAGAAAATGTTGTGCTGCGGGTTAAAGAACAATTAGATCGGTCGAAAAACAAGCTTTTCCATGAGAGAGCACAAATTATTGCAGCTCGACTTGGGATGACAGCTTCAGCTCGTCCAAATTCACAATTAGCTCTTCCACACAGTGCAGCAACTGCTACTGCTCTTCCCAACCAAGGATCAAGACCTGTAATGTGTACAAACTCACTACGACCGCCTATTGCAAGACCAGGAATGGCACCTAATACTACTACAAGCAATTTTGTACCTGCAACTGCTTCCGGAACCTCAGTGCAGCCTAGTTATTCTGTTGGCACAAAATAGGTTCAACTGGTACTCTCCCTAGAAGAAAATTTCAATATATATATTCCAATTCATGTACCTGTGTAATTGTCTTATTCTATGGGGATCGCTCACTTTTGTTGTTTCTTGTTAATTTAGTGTTGTAAAAAATATGGCTAAAAATTTCCAGTGATTCAGTGCCCTTTCCGAGTTGGAAATGAAGTAGAGAAGCATTGCATTGTGTCAGTTCAAGTGTTCAACGCTGTGGAGAAAGAGAATGATAAATGTTTGAAAAATTAATCATATCCAATAAGTATTATATTGGTACTGAGTCATTGTCCAGGGACACTGGTGGCCACTCTGGTTTTGTTCCTCCTCAGTTCATTACCTGGAAAATGTTGAAATTCCGAGCAGGTATTCATCAAGCTACCAATGGATGGTAAAATACCTCTTTTGTTGTCCCATAGAATTTTATATATAATACTTGTAAAATCAAAAAAATTCCTAATTTATGAAAAATAACAATAAAGAACCAATTAAAAATACAATAAATTGGTTGATAGTTTTATATAAACCTCAAATTACAACATACTATGTCAAATAAATTTCACAACTTAACCATCGTTTTTCTCTATAAAAATTTTAGAAAGAGAAACGTCCATAACCCTCTCTCATCACTCATTACGTACCTTCATTGGAACCACATCATCCGTCAAAATTTAAGATGTGAAACATGACTTCGCCAGAAAATATCTCTTTCTTTCTCTCATAATTTCACAGGATTTTCACCAGATTTGTAGATCTAGATGCTAAAATAAAATAAAAAGATTCACCTAGATTTTTTCATTAAAATCTCATTTGGAAATGAAACTTGACCATTTATTTCTCATTTTTGCTGATTTTACGAATTGATATTTTTAGAATTAAAAATTCGTACATTCAAAATCGAATTTCACAATTTGATACTTATTATGATTTCAAGAGGTTGTTCTATATTTTTAGCCAGCATTGTTATGATTTTAGTTTTTGTTGAATGTTTTTGCCTGTAATAGTTGTAGCGTATATATTATAGTTTCAAGATATATTATTGTAGTTTTAAGCAGCATTGTAGTTTTAAGAATCAATATTGGTGCTTTGTGAGATATTTAAAATTTATTTTTTTACAAATGACTTTATAGTTTTAAGAACTACTATAGTTGAAGCATTATAACCTGTAAATTATGTCCAGATTTATGGACTTGATCCAAGTCCAATTTCTAGCTTCTAGTCCAGTCGAGTTTATATCATAAATTATGTCTACATTGACCAATTATTTGGAGTATGGAAAAATCATAAATGTGATAGTTTTAATAGGTTATTATGATTTTAACATAATTTATAAATATTTTAAAAAGTAGCTAATGTTAACATCGAATTTGACAATGGATATGTCAAAAGTGCAACTGCAAGATTAAATCATCAAACACAACCAATAAAAGAAGAAGCCGAAGTTCACCAACAATTTAATTTGCATTTGCTTAAAAAAAATAGAATTAATGTTTATTTTAATTTTTTTTATGAGAATTGATGTTTTAAAACTTTTTGATGAATACTTAAATATTGTAATGATTGAATGTTTCAGATTGCTTATTTTGAGCATGTTTACCGACATTTTAGCATATATAAAACTTTTAAACTTGTATAATGATAATTTAATGATGTTAAACTGTCGCTTAAAACTATAGCAAGTCACGCTAAAATTTTATGACTCCTTAAAACCATCAGATCATCTTTTACAATATTAAAAAACAAATGTTACAACTATAATTGAAACATGTTATACCGACGTGTTAAAATCATCAGAACATATCTTAAAATATTAACAAAACACATAAAAAAATCGTAACTGAAATTTTCATTACTGAGAACTTCAAACTATAACATAATCTATTAAAATTATAACGAAAAATATTGTCTCGACGTATTTTAAAAAACTCGGCCGGGTTCAAAAATAGCAAAAATTCACAAAAAAAACTTGATTTTTCTATTTTTTAGAAAAAATTTGCCTTTTCCAAAACTTTGGGAATACAAAAAATGAAGCTACCTTATAACTAACAAATACTCCCTTTGTCCCAGAACAAATGTTCATTTTACTTTTGAACACGAAGTTTAATGAGCATTGTAAAATGTTGGGGACAAGTTCACATGGGGTGTAAATGGGTTAAAAATGTTGTCAAAAATAGAAATAGGACATTTGTAATGGGACGAATATAAAAGGAACACAATACATTTAATCTGGGATGAAGGGAGTAATAAACAATCTTAATTTTACACATACATTATACTGTAACTTTCCGCATAAAACTACGTGAAAATCCTAATGTATGAAGTTCTCTGGAACGAAGAGAGTTCTAGAGCTATTTACTACTATTATATAAAATAAACCCCTCCCTAATTATCCAAATTCACTATGTCCGATAATAATCAAAAGATCATATACCATTAAATATTTCATTTAACTGTCGATATCAAATTACTTTTTAAAGACAAGGTTGGTAGTTTTCCTTCGCCACATAGATATTGAAATAAAAAAATTAATGTGAAGTAAAATATACACTAAAAATAAATAAATAATATTTTAATAATAATAATATTATTATTATTATTTAATTGTTTCAAAATTTTATTGAAAAGGGGAGCACAATCCCCCTCGGATGGGTACCCAAGTGATAAGAGAAGTTTCCTCAACATTCTGATCAACATAGTTGGCATAAAACTGCAAGACAAGGTCTCGGTCGTAGGACCCTGGGCCATCCTCTAGTTTCGAGCATCTTCTTCAATGGGGTAATGTAGTCCAAGTAATCCTCGGCTTCTTCTCCCTTGCACTTGAAATCCACTCTGAGATCCAGCATGAGCATGTTGTTGCTTGAATATCAAACTTGGTGCGGTAACAAGGTGAGGACCAAGATTGGTCAGTGCTTTGCTCGACTCCCCACGTAGGTGTGTGCTTCGTTGCCTATGAATCATAATTCCTGCGAGAGAGATATGATTCCCCAAACCAATTCATGATCCTATATCAATCCCAAATTCGACTCACAATAGTTCATAAGCATAAGATAGATGATAATCATAGCAAAAGGAGAACGAGAAGGCATGACTCGACCAAGAACAGAGGAATATTGCAAAGTTTGAAGAAAGTAGAAACGCAAGCAAATGCAAACATCAATGAGTAAGGAATCCATGCATAAATGAAAATTGACATACTATACTCAATCAATAACAACCAACGACGATCAAATTCAAGAAGAAGGAGGTTCAAGCCAATTTACATTGTGAATCCTATAGTAGGGGAGAACTAAACACAAATATGAATCGAGAACCGAAGAGAGGAGCATAAACCCGTTAAAATGCCACAAGAATGGAATGATTTGGTGAAGAATTGAGGGAGAATGAGAATTTTAGGAGGAGGAGAAGAAGACGAAAATAGCAAGTGATGGCTCTACAACAAAGGTTGTTGGGAAAATTCGCGAGGATTATTATGATAATGCCAGATCCCCCCAAGCACTACAACCGCAATGCCCACACGAATCCCACTCTCTCGAAGAAACACAATTAGTGCGCTTAAAGAGAGTTGATGGGAGTATACAATCAAACACTGTAATGGAACAAGTAGTCAAGTACCCTTTCTGGAAACATTCAGTGGATAGGCTCGAAACACCTCTAACTTTCAATCAAGATGTGTTCATGGATCAACTCACAGTAAACACATGTTCCATAAACCATTCGACCTGAAATTTTTCAGGTAGCTGATTGGTTTACTTCTCTACATATGTAAGCTTATATGAGTTAACACTGAGATAGATTAACACTTTCTTCCATTGCAGGTTACAAAACAAGTCGCGACCGAATGGACAGAACCGTAGGAGTTCTGGTGCAGTTCTAGTCGCGACCGGACGCTTTTCTGGCTGTTTAGACATTGATTTTAGGCGATTTTTACATATCTTTTCCATTCCAACTTCGATTTTTCCCCTTCCAAGCACTCTAGAACCCTAATTTTCAGTCTTTGGCTTGGGATTACTCAGATTTAATATTGAATTCATCTTTGGAGGTTAAATTAAGTTTATATATTTATTTTTTCTCTTGCAATTCTTCGTTTTGTGATTGAATTGATTCTTGCATGCATCTTTCTATCAATCTTATGTTAAATTCAACTGTGATGATGATATTGTATGTTGTCATGCGAAGAATGAGTAGCTAAATCACATAGTGAAGACGGTAGCAATGTATGATCGATCGTAGAAGGGATTTTGACCTAGAATCGTTCATACATGTTAAGCTCTTTCTAAATATCCGTAAAAGATTCGAATTCGATAGTATAATCTCAAATCTTATGAAACTCTTTGATATTCGAAAACGTCATAGCAGCCTAATTAACGCCTTCAAAACGATCTCGTAGTTAAAATTCAGTTACAACTGCTTTAGTTAGTTTGAATTTTATCAAGTACAAATTTGAGCACATCAGTATCAGGGACACAATATTCTAGCGCCATTGTAACATCCTTTTTATCATCCAACCGGAAATTGCCGAGGCTGCAGCAGTAACAGTGGGTATCAGATTTGCTATTGATGCTCGCTGCACCTGCACTAACACCATCATTTAAGGTGACAATGTTTCTGAGATAAAGGCGTTCCAAATTAAGTTCTGAAGCCTGCTTTTCTCGTGCTAGTGTGTTTGTTCTGAAGCCTGCCTTTCTCCTGCTAGAGTGTTTCTCATTAGCAAACTCTTTTTATTCTGTCAAGTTCAAACCCATTAGGCGTCAAGGAAACGAATTTTGCAAATATAGAGCCAAGGAGACAATGTTGACTGCTAACGCACGGTTAAAAGTCCACCTCTCTCAGTGTTTATGTCTGATTTTCTGGGGGATTTATCTGAGAAATCAAATACTGCAATGTCACAAAACTGAAGACATTCAAGTATATATTAAAACAACCAGAACAAAGCTACTGTACCTTTACTAAGATGCTAGACTACGCATAATAATGTAGATGATCCTTAAAGAAAGAGCTCTAACTCCATCTACGTCCATCCTCTTCCGCGTCAACCGGAGTATACCATGAGGGGCGACGTTTTAAGTTGCTCAACCTGTAGTTCAGCAGCACCTCTTCATTACAAATTCCTCTGGTTGCGACGAGTACTAGACTCTTGAGGATTGGAACATCCGACGACATGGTGCTGGCCGATCTCCAGGATTTCAACCAAAAGGAACCATACTTCTTCATACTCACCTCTTCTCCATTTCCACATGTTATATTAGGTATATATGCTCGCATATGCTTCTCAGTCAGTACAAAATCATAGGGACACACCACAACATTAGGAATTGTGTCCTTTGCCGGATGATTTGCAAAATGGGCATATGCTAGAGGATTTCGCCTCTCAATGATGTCTCCTTTCCAGCACATTTGGCTGCTATCTAATGGTTTACTAAGCAGTTTCAATACTCTATCTGAACCACTTTCACCACCATCAGAACTTGAATCAGATTCTGGATGGCTAGATGATCCCTCCCACATTTCACGAGTATCAGCACCAGTGCCCCAAGGTTTACCATTTATTACAGTTCCGTCATACCGAGTGATTAAATAAGGATTATGTAAATCAACTCGGGGATATCCAGGAATAAAGCGGTAAAATGCTGGTGAATACGTTATGCCAGGGTATATAGCTATCACTGAACCAATATCAGCTTCACCATCCACATATAGACCTTGCCCAGCATCCTTGTGTGGAATTGTAGAAGGTTTAATCTCGAGGGTGTAACCAATTTTATCTTTAAGTTTCTGTGACACTTCCAAACGCTTTAATGGATTTGTTTCTTCAATGGCTGCAACTGAGAAACAGGTCATAAATTCCAAGGAATAAAGCTAGAAAGAATTACTGACTTTAATTCTTAAAATGCAGAAGCAAATGCCAAGCATGGGATATAAATAATCAACTTACCTCAGTCGAACATTTACCTCATGCAAAGGATGTGCATCTACATAAGACATTCTAACCTTCTAGAAATAAGATCTTTTTTCATTGTCATGGGAACGACTAGATGATCAGAAACACAAATGTGGTATGAGAAGAAATGAGTGCAATACATCATCCATACACACAAATTACATACAAAGAGAAGAAAGTGTGAAAAAGGAGAAACTCATGCATGTCAACATGCAACATGTCAAGTGAACACACTAGAGTAAAGCTGTGGTTAATCAAAATTATACCCACCGGGCTTAACATGTAAAGGAGCACGGTTGCCAACAGCAAGACCCAGACCAGTCCTTCGAGGAGCCTTTCTTCTTTGAGGTGAATTAAGTGTATCATCACATGTCTTTGAAACAGGGAGGAGAATCTCATCCATACATGTGCAGAAACTACTCAGTTGTGCATGGATATTTTCTTGGACTAGATTCTGCTGCTCCACCAGAGAAGCTTTATTAGCCATATCAATAATCTCATCGATCTCAACTTCATTAGCATTCCTTCCCAAGCGGTTGAAGCTGAGTACAATTTGTTCATTAGAAATAAAACACATTGTATTGGCTACTTTTAGTAACACTTTTTATTGTACTAATGTTAGTACACCATTTAAAATTTGACAAATGGCATAATATAACAATTAAAAACTAATTAGTTAATAACTTAAAGAGCTCTAAAAATCAAAGTACATATATTTACATAAACCATGCCTTTCTAAATAACTCATTTACATTTCTAACCAAGAGTGTCTCCTCCTTATCAAAAACTCCACACCAGATCCTCCCCACTTCTTCAGCTACACCACCACTGGAGCTCCGGTGAACTCATTTTTTTCGTCCGTTCGAAGCATCCAGCTTCCCAGATCTGGAAGCTCGAACAGTGGCAATGTTTTTTAAACGATTAAAATGGTTTTAGATTGATTTGGGTATATTTTGTTAAGTTTAAAACATAAAGGGTGAGTAAATATATGCGTACTTTATAACATATTCTAGAAATAGAACTTACTTTATGACATTCTTAAAGCTGGTTTACTATGGCTTTACATATTTCACACCACGTTATTAGCACGTGGCAACAACTTATGGCCTAGCTTGGCAAGCTCGCGCAGGGAAGGGTGGAAGAGCTGTTGTCTTTCGTGTTCTAATGGTCGAGGCCTTCTACCACATTTGGATAGCCCTGAATGAAAAGATTTTTCAGCAAAAGGATATTGGAACATGCAGCATATTAGGTCATCAGTGGAGCATGCCACGGTGTTGCGAAGTACCGGAGCCAAGGCAGCCGCCTTCCTCCAAGGAGTGTCAACTGTCTAGTTTCCTTAGTCGTTTTTAGTATGTTTCATTATTTCTAGTTTTGGGCTTGGACACATAGTCGGCCCTAAAATGTACTGACATTATATTTTGCTATCAATAAGATGCGTCCTACCGTTGCAGAAAAAAAAAATTCTTACATATACTCGGTCTATGAGTAAGTTGTAGACCTTGTGATGAGAATGAATCACATGACTTGAAAAGAATTATTTTAAATTAATTTTCCATGTGATGATGTTTAGTGTGAGCCACAAGGTCTATAACTTACTTATAGACCCGGAAAAATCTCCCATAAAAAATAGTAAGACTTGATCCAAAATATTGATCCAACTCCTGAGACCATCTCGGGACCTATCTACTTATTTTCTCATTATTTTTTCACCCTCTACTCACAAGTGAAAGATACTATGATATTGAAAAAATGCAACTAATGTTGTTTTCCTCGTCCTTAAAACTGAAAAGGTTTTGTAGGAGTATTTGTAAAAAATTCAAATATATATCAACCATTCCAAACAATTGCACTTTATTTACACATCCCCAATACAAACAAACAAACTTAGTTGATGATAATATCTCTAAACAGATGCAATGCCATTGTAATTCCACAAAACCAACATACTTGAGCTAGTAAAATCCTCGGTGAAAAGACAAAAAAAATGTGTTATCAAATATGAAAAATGTAACTCACCTGGTGTAAAGGAATAGCCGGTTCATATCTGCTTCAAACTGAAGCTGTCTTCCATTTTTACCACATGTGGAACTTTTTGCAAGAACTTTCACAGCCTAATTGGACAAACAAACAACTTATAAAAAGCTACTTCAATTGCATGATTGAAGAACATAATGAAAGATAGTTCTTTCTCCTATTCAGATCTACAATACCTCAGATGAGCATAGGTACAACGGATAACAAACTTATTAAGTTAAAACGTAAAACCAAAAAATTATACTACCTTTGTCCTGTCTAATAGTACAGTGCCGAATTTCTTGGAGTAACTTTAGAGGGTTGGAGATAAAACAAGTTTTAAAAAGTAATAAAATTGTAAGTTGGTAGAGAGACTGAATACCTTCTCTTTTTTTTTTTTTAAATACTATAAATGGAAATGCAATTATCAATGTAAACCAACGAGAAATGGGATGGGAGAAGTATTAGAATAAACCTATTCTCTACATGGATTAGTTACCTCTTTAAATTTTTGAAACAGAAATGCCATGAAGATGAAGCTCGACACCCACTGTTTGAGTCAGTCTGGAAAAAGGAAAAAAAAAATGTAAAATGCTCATCACCTGGTGTTAAAGCATAGTCAATTCATATTAGCTTCAAACTGAAACTGTCTTCCAGTTTTAGCAGATGAGGTACTTTTAACCCACATTTTTATTGCCTAGTTGAACAAAAAGCATAGAAAGAAAAACTAAAGTAAAATACCTGCATGGGAAACAAAATAGAGAAAATTGATTTGATTGTTTCCTATAACAATCTCAGGCTAGCACACAATACCTGTTATGAACTAGGTATATAGGAAAAAACACCTGTTATGAACTATGTAAAGGACAACAGATTTATTGAGTAAAACTGTTAAAGTTAACACTCCCTCCCCCCGACATGATTTATTATCATATGTCTAATGTATAATTTAGCAGAGCATGTTAGATATTCTTTTTTGTTAATTATATTGTGGCCCCTAGGGGAAGAAAACCCACTACAGCCCACGTCATAATTCCATACATAAATTAAGCCATTCTCATACCAGATCTATCAGCCAAGTCACGCTTCCTTACCTAATTTAAAAAAAATACACTTACCTACCTTAAGTATTCAAAATATTACAATTTGAAAAGCAGTTTGAGATTATTTGCTGGAATAATTACAAAAGAAATTCTAAATATATTTATAAAAAGTATAGAAAGATAATACAAAATTATGACTATTTTTAACTAAAGAAATAATGAAATATTAATTATCTATCAAATGCAATAATTACCATAAAGAACAAATATTTATTTAGTTTAAACAGTGTAATATTTACCCAAAAAGATTGCAATTATTAAATACTGAAAAATAGTTAGCAATTCGTCATATTCGATAAAAAATTAATATTCAATTGGCTTGTATTATATGTTTTGACTATGGTACCAATTATAAGGTAGTAACAACAGGTAGCTGAAAAAGGAAACCTTCATAAAGAAATGATTAGGACAGACAAAAAATAAAAACGTAGCTAAATGCATAGGGTAGATATATTAAACTAAATAAACAAATCATTTACCCAATGGTAGTGTTGTCAATCCCAGCGGGATCCCGTGCAATCCCAATATCACGTTGCAGTTTCGCACCTGGGCGGGATTCACATGCCCATCCCGGGAAGTAACGCGTCCAGGATCCCAGAAATCCCAGGCAGGATATTAAGGTTTTAAGGGTACATTGGTCATATACCCCATATTAAAACCTAATACATTGTATATTTCCAAAGTTCAAGCCAATTTTCTTTAGTGATTGGCTTGATGTGCGGAGTTATTTATATGTTTTTTGTTTATGTTATATAATATTCTAACGGGTTGACACACATACATCATATATACAACCACCACACACCAAAGTGTTGGCTTATTCCCTTATTTTATTATTATATTATGAATAAGCATACTACTCCCCACCTCAAGTGCTAATATGCACTCCCCTAACTTACGTGTTGTGTTAATTAGATTGTTTAACACAAGTTCTTATCTATGTCTACAAGACAGAGGAAGTAATATTAAGTATTGACATTCTCCAAACCCACGCCTACCTTTAAGGCTCACGAGTGGAGATCAAAGCCAACGAGAAGAGAATATAAAAGTGACAAGAATCAAATCAGAAAAGGAGGCCATTAAGAATCGAGTGGGGCGGAGGGGGTGATAGATATAAGTTCACTTATGTCTATATGCATTATTTACCTCTTAAAATCTCTGAAAATGAAATGCCATGCAGGAGGAATTTGAGAGAAACTTGAAACCACTCTTTGAGAATATCTGAAGCAAAACTGAAACTTGGAGACAACCTACTTTGGGAACTGAAAGAAGCTAAAGCCTTGTGAAAGACTCTACACACCCCAAATGTTTAAGTCCACTTCCCAAGACCCGAACTAGCACTAATAAAATGTGGTCTTTCCGAATAGTAGGAAAAAAAAACAATTATTTCAAATGACATACTCCTTGTGGACTATGAGTTTGACTATACGACTTTAAGAATTTACACAAACTAGTACTACCCAATCTATTCACAAGCATTCCTAATTTCCTCAACTTAGATAAGACAACCTAAATTAGGCAGTGAAATTGCTTGCAACAAGTACCTGATTTGCTAACAATGAGAGACAGCTTCAGTTGAAGCAGATATAAACTGCTATTCGTCTATACCAGGTGATCCAGAACAGACTCAGTTCAAGGAGTATATAGACAACCAAAACAGTCTGAATCCTTTTTCCTCATTAGACTCAGATTTTATCTGTTCCTATCCAATTCAGAATAATGTAAAGCCCGCGTGTTTTAGATAGTGTGAACAGTTATCTCTCCTTTATAGCCTACTTAAATAGTACTGTATAATTAGTTCACAAGAAAACGGGCAATAGCTTTCTCGTAGAGTGAAATTGAATTCATTTATTACTAGGTTGTTCAGATAAAGTAATATACACGAATTAGATAATAATTCCACAGAAAATGAACAATCTTTCAGCACAGAGACATTTCATCGAACAGGTTGCAGCTATAAGAAAGCGAACTGTGGATCAGAGTATCTGGTATCATTGTTCTACAACATGGTATCAGACAGGGGCGGATCCAGGAAAAAGTACATGGCAAAATCTCAACCACTAACATCAAGTTTGAACTAAAAGTTACAATCAACAACTAATGAAAGATACTACATGAGTTCAATGATCAAATCTTCGCTAATGCTTATAGCTAATTCTCTCTCTCTCTCTCTCTCTCTCTCTCTCTCTCTCTCTGTATACACTCATCGAATCTCCCGAGTAACCTTCCTTCATCAAGGATAGCACATCAATAAAAAAATAAAGCTCACATTACAACACTAGTTGGTTGTTTAAATAGAGTAGACAGTGAGTGACGTAATAAACAAAGTAAACATAGTCTCATATATATCAACAATCCATTCAAAATCAGGTAAAACTCCGAAACTCTAGGAAACGAATTTGAAAGAGGAAAAAGTCTCCAATCAATTACTAATGAAACAATGAAACAAAATGATTGATTAAGGTGCTACCTTTCTTGCGTCGCTGCAGCAGCCAGAGGATAACTGGTCGACTGGAGGTGGAGGAGACCGGAGGCAGAAGGACGGAAATCGGAGGCGTAGCGGAAGAAAGATGTAGGAGGAGGCGGAAGAAAGTAGGCGTGAGTGAGGCGTTGTTGTTCTAAAAAATTATTTCAGTAAGGTTAATTTACATCGGGTACTACGCATAGATTTTCTAATTAGACATTCCTCCCTCGTAGATATAATCTAATTCCATATAGATTCACGACCTTGACTTTTGGTGCATTAAAAAACCCGAAAAGTTACTTTTTACTTAGCCCAATATCAGATTCTGAATTCGACCAAACAACCTTAACTAATGATGTCACGTGAGAGTCATGTGAGGACCCAAATATAATTGATCTTGAACAACATGTATTTGTATGTAATTAAAACTAGCTGTTTTTCTAAAAAAAACTATATGTTGGAGGACATTTGAAGGCTATCTATACACCATTTTTTGTTCCCTTTTGCTGTATTTTCTGATTATTTTGTGTACAAGTGAAAATTTTCTTCTAGTTCAAAAATGTCTAAGTTGATGTTGTTTGCTATGTATTTTATAGTACACATATACAAAGCATTTGAGTAGATAGAAAATTGCAAGTTAGGAACATTACTTTGTATTGAACTTAATTTTCCAAGTCAATTTATCAATACAAAATTACTAGCAAAATGATTAGCAAACTGACTAGCAATGTGAGTACCAAAATAAGTACATCTTCAACTAATAAAACCAGCAAAATGTATAATTGTCAACTGAACTAAGGGCTCTCACCAAACCAAGGCCTTAGCCTTTTTCCATTGCCTCTACTCCTCCCTCTTGTTCCAGCTCTTCCTCTTGAGCCAGCCCTTCCTCTTGTTCCAGACCTTCCCCTCCCACTTCCACTTGCATATGTACCAGTTCCATTCCTACCAGCAATTGCAACCCTTTCGCTTCCTCCTCTACCAACTCTGCCAGTCCCTACATGCTCCTCTTCATCTGCCACAGGTCTAGCCCTTTTATTTCCAACATTGGCAGTCTACATTCATCAATTCAAAATCAACAAACACCAACCCAACAAGCAATTGAACAAGCCCAATTTCAGCAAATACCAAACCACTTACAATTCACGAAACCAACTAAAGAAGTTCAAGATAGCCATTTTCATACCTCATTAGTTTCTGCAGCAGCTCCCTCATTCTCATTTGTTTCCATTAGTGTAGTTTCACCATCTTCATTATCTTTATTCTACAAAACAGACTAGTGTATAAATACAAGAAGTATGAGACAATATAGATAATAAAATGAGATAAAACTTACCAAAGTAGGACATTTCTACAGTTGTGGCCTCTTACACCACACAACCTACATTTGAGAGGTCTTCTTGATTTGTGAGGAGACACCTTTGACTTTGACTTTCTTTGACCTTCACTTGGGTGTCTAATCCTAGACATTGTGGTCTACCTGGAGGTCTGAAAACATTTGGTGGTGAACATGTATCCTCAGTTAAGTCTTCAGGCCAAAATCTATATTGTGGCACAAGTAGAGTGTTCATGTCATAAGCTCTCAAATAAGCAGCTTTTGTATGGTTTGGACTCAGATAGTTCTCTCCATCCTCTCTATTGTGATTGATAACCACCCATGCAGACCTACATGGAATGCCACCAATGTCCCATTTCCTGCAATCACATGACCAGCTCTGCATCTCCACCAAAAATGTGTAGGAATAGTCCATCACCTCATACATATGTCCTGCCTCTGAAACTAATCTAGACCTCATAGACTGATCATGGGCTTCATTCAGTTTTTTTAGTACTCTAGGCATGACAACTGACTTACACATAGCCCCTTTCTTCCTCCTAAATGTAACTCTTTGCATTATTTATTTTCTCAAACTCTATACAAATACACAGCATTACACACAGTCATTGACAGATCATAACATCATAACATAGTTGCATAATCATGAAATACTTGCATTTAGTTCAGCAATGTACTAACCTCCATAATGTTTCGTATAGAAAACCCTCTATCAGATTTCATCCATTTGTTAAAACTCTCACTGCAATTGTTGGTTGAGTGTCAATCTTTGGAGTTGTGTCAAAGTCATGTCTTGCCCAGAAAGGTAGAGGAATGTTCATCAAATACTTCCAAGCTGGATCACTTGCTCTTTCCATCTTCTCCATGGCCTTTTTGAAGCCATATGATGTTTATGCAAATGATGCTTGCCAGTAGTACCTTCTAAGATCAACACTAGGCCACTTGAGCTTGAAATTGTCATAAATGTGTTTTGCACATTTTCTGTTTATGACATTTGGTGCTAGTTCTTCAATTGTATACACCAAACCCTATAGATAACCAATTCGAGTAGTTAGTTAGTAGTGCATATAGTTGATGAAAGAATATATATAATTGACATCTAATACCTTTTGCCTATCACCTATGAAGTGCCAGTGTTTGACAACTTCAAAAGGGCTAATGAATCTCTCTAAGCAATGGATGAAGAATCCCCAAGACTCTTTGCACTCAGATTCCACAATTGTCCAAGCCACTGGATAAATCTCACAATCAGCATCAGTGCCTACTGCACTGAACAAATGCCCACCATATGCCCCCCCTCAGGTGACAACCATCAAAGAACAAAAAAGGACTACAACCATTAAGGAATCCTCTCTTAAGCCCTTCCAACCCACAAAAGAAACTTTGGAAAAGTTGTGGTCTGTCAATGGCAGGTTTCACTACCATCTCAACCACTGTTCCAAGATTAGTCCTAAGTAGCATTTCTCTGTACTTAGGTGACAATTTGAAGGCTTCTTCTGGATTGCCACCTAGTATGATCATGGCCTTCAGCCTTGCCCTATATACTTTCATATAAGGCACAATTACCCCAAGCTTTGTATTGACCCATGGTTCAAGTTTCTTTGCACTCAAAGTTGGATTCTCTCTTAATGCTTCAAGAAGCTTGATGGACAACCAATTAGAGTCTGCTTGTCTATGATCAACTTTCTTGACACACTTATGCACCCCATTGTATGTCTTAATCATAAATGATTTCTCATCATCCAAAACACCTGCAAAAGATATCTATTCAAAGTCAGTATCCACACACATATATGCAATATTTATATAAGAAAAGAAGTTGAAGGTATGCAATATTACTTGCATGAAGTCCCCATGGACACCCTTTCCCACCACACTCCACATTGTATCTGCATGAATCATTCTTCTTTTTGTCCAAGTGAAAGCCCACTTTGAGTACATATTCCTTAACCTTCCTTCTCAACTCAACAACACTTCCAAACACATCTCCAACTGTAAACTCCTTATCCCAATCATCATTGTTCTCATGGAATTCATCACCTACCCACTCTTGATCACTGAAGTTCTCATCTATTGCATCATAGGCTGGTTCCTCTTGCTCATCTTCACCAGACTGCTCTTCAACCTCATGAACTGCATTGTCATCCAAATTTTCTTCAACCTCAGTATCCACATGTTCCTCATGAACTACATCCACATGTTCCTCATGTTGTTCAGTCTCAACATCTTCATCTTCCTCTGAATCTGTATGTAGCCTAACAAATCCAATGCCTTTATCTTCACTTTCATACATATAAAGGAAGGTAGGTTCATCATTTTCCCAATCAAACACCTTCTCTCCATCACTCTCCTCTGCATCCCCTCCCTCCACCTGATTTTCTACTGAACTTGGTTTGTTGCTCTCATTCAGCTCATCACTCTCCATTATATCATCACCACCAGTCTCCTCACTAGTGAAATCACTTTCTACCTCACCACCCATGTATTCATTATCACATGAAGAATCTTCACTTTCAACTACCATCTTACCCTTCCTCTTCTTTTCAGCCAAAATCTTCTTTTTTAGTTCATTCAAATTATCTTCATCCTCCTCCTAGTCCTCTACTAGTACCTCATCCTCCATTGCCTTGTTCCCACTTCCTTCACTAGCCACATCCTCCATTGCCTTCTTACCACTTCCTTCACCAACCACGTTTTTTTGGTTCAATAGACTTTGGCAAATTCTGTGTGAATATGTTAGCCAACAGTTCCTCAAACTCACCATCATTAACAATATGCCTACTGTCCACAAACTTCACATAAGTAGGATCATCTGGAATAGGAATGTAAGTGGTAACAGGTGGAGTTTGTGGGATGGAGTTAGCAGATGGAGTTAGCAGGTGGGGTTTGAGTTTTGGTGGTAGCAGTGGAGTTTGGGGGAGGTCTTCTGTCATGGTGGTATGAGGTGGAGTTTGTGATTCTTGGGTTGGTTGAGTAACTGGGGGTGGGGTGTTTCATTATCATCTAAATCAATTACCTCATCCTCACTAGTTGGAAACTGTCTACGTTGTTTTGGTGGTATTGGCTTGCATGAACTATACCTAAACAATCTCCTTCTAGCAGATGGTTCTTGGTTTATTTCAGTTCGAGGCATATATTCAAGATCAAGCCTCTCCCTATATTTCTTCTTGGTACATGACATGTCAATAGCTATAGGTACAACACACTCAATAGTCAAATGCAGATCAATTTCCTTCCTTACCATATTTCCCTCAAACATTTGCTTAATTGAATCATTATCTACAATATTTATACCCTCATAAGAATTATCAACATAAGCCACCATATCATAAAACAGAGTACCTTCAGTAGTATCCACAGTCCTTGAAACTGATCTTTGTACATCATTTAGTAATTTGTCAAAAGTGTAGCCTTTTGAGCGAACATCAACCAACATAAATTGGTCCTTCCCAAAGATAATTCTGATGTCGAATGTATCCCGCATTGTAACAGTAAAAACCATAAAAGAAACACACCAAACTAATTTCAGTCGAAATTTCCAAAAATCACAGAAAAATCCTAGCCATCTTAACAAGATATAAAATCTACCAACAAATTCAGACAAAAAATTAAGCTACACTATACGAATACATACATGAATCAGTTCGAAACCTTTCAAAAAAAAAAATTCAAATTTTAAACGGAGAAACACTAACCTTACTGTCGAGCTCCGATTGTCAACGCAGAAGCCCAACGCTGACGAATACCGTTAAAATAATGTGCAATAATAGCTTCAGATCACCTGAACTTTGGAGTTAATGGAAGTTTTATGCTTTCATGGAAGAACAGGAGAGTGAAGATGAAGGGGACTGTTTTTTTGTTTTGGCAGGTTACTGTGTGTGTGTGTATTAAAACCTAAAAGAGAAGTTTTGAGTTAAGTCCATGTTTGTTTTGCTATTAATCGAAAACTCATCTTAATTCGGTCAACTCTTAATTTGCTAAAAGGACCTAGTTGTAATTGTTTGACTAACGGGGTTTTAGATGAAAACGAGGCTTCTTGGAGGGGCGGTATATGTAATTGATCCTTTTAGTAAATATTCCCTACATTCCGGTTCATCTTCCCACGGATCGGGCACAACTATTACAACAAATTAAATGAAGTAGGAGATAAGTTGATAAAGTGGGGAAAAAATGAACAAAGTAGGAGAGATTGTGATAAAGTACGGAAAAAAAAGTACAGAAAGTAGGAGACATAGTGTATAAAGTAGGAGAGAGATTTTCCATTTAATGAATGAGAAAATATAATTCGAACGGACCAAAATCAAATACTATAAAATAAAGCTAGGACGGAGGAAGTATATAAGTGGGCAACTATTAAGTATTTAAGTTATATTTTTAGAAAAATAATCAATGTTATCTAGAGATGAGAAAGTCTCCTAAGAGACACACTATAGATAGAGACCTTAAGACATACTTTATATATATTACAAATTAACCCCAACTAATAACTAGTTTACAAAATCTACCCAACCAAAGGCCAGAAGGCTGGGTCGGACTATCAAATTCGAGGGTCAAACTATCATATACGGGTCATATTTAAACCCAAAAAACCTAAGCTGAAACCCTCAACTCACAGTTACACATGTTTATGCTTTCTCTCTTTATCACCATTGACGATATTCTGAGCTTCTGCTGCAATTTTCTAAGCTTCTAGCTTTTGAGCAGTTGCGATCTTTGTCGTCTCTGCACGTATATCCTAAATGGCGATCTCTGTTCGTTGATGCGCTATTTTCTGAGAACCGGAGCTTCTACCGCTCGTTGATGATCTATTTTCTGATCATTAGAGCTACTACGGTCAATAATCTGAGCTTCTGAGATGCAACGATCGATCATATCACCGTAACTACTGCGAAAATCACAAGGTTAGAGTTGGATCAACCTTATTGTGTTTTTTTTTCTGATTTTCAACCGATTGGATCATGTTATGATCGATAACCACCTCCTACACAGTTGATTCATGGTTTTAATGATAAAATAGCTTCAAGACCATCTAGATCTGAAATATCAAGTTCGAAAAATTATAGATCTAGAAGCATTCATATATAGTTTTGTGTTATGATTGTAGATAGTTGTTTTTTATTCACTCACAAGGTGTAATCGTGCTTTCATAATGATCCCATGGTGTAATTATTCAAAATCATACCACAATTATGAACTCAGGTATGAGAAAACAAGGTATACAATGTTTCCATGTTCTTTCGTATGTGTGCTATGTTCTCAACAATATTACCCATGTTCTCTAGAATATGTCCAGTGTTTTCATCGAAACTAACAATCATCTTGTGCTCTATTTTTTGGACAATATTATCTTGAATTCTGTCATTGTACGTATTTTCTATGCTTCACGCATATGTACCATCTTTTCACCAATATACTCTATGTTGTCAACAATATCCACTATGCTTGCTAAGAAACCTTTGATATATTTATGTGTACATATCGTTTGAAGCGTAATACATCTTCTATACCATTTTGCCCATGTTCTTTGCTATATCATCTATATTTGTTATGAAATAGTTGTTGCGTCCATATAAAATTTTTATGTGCAGTGTAATCGATGTGCTCCATATTCTCAGTAGAGACTTGTTTTGAATTGTAACCCATGTCTATGGAATATGTTACATGATCTCTGCATTTCAAACAATGTTGGCATGATAACTAGCTAGTATGGGACCTGTAGTACATGCTAGTATGACTATACCATGCTCCTTGTCATATGATCCATGTTCTCTGCGTTTCAAACTATGTTACATGATAACTAGTTAGCATGTGTCCTGTAGTACTTGCTAGTATGAATATACCATGCTCCTTGGTCATATGATCCATATTCTCTGCATATTAAACCACATTGGCATGATAACTAGTTAGCATGTGACCTGTAGTACGTACTTGCTAGTATGCTTTTGCCATGCTCCCTGTCATATGATCTATGTTATCTTTGACATATGCTCCATGATCTCTGCAATATAACCCATGATCGATGCCATGTGAAGATAGATAATTTGTGTTAATTTACTTGTGCAACCACAGTTGTTAACAAAGCAACCACCGTATCCATTGATGATGACTCTAACATTACCGGAAGAATGGTACGACAAACAACAAACAAGTTGGATGGCACGATTTACATCGACATGATACAAGCCAAAAAACATCAACAAAGTGGTGCTTCAACATGAGTGAATAATCCAGATTTTACCAAAAATCAAAGAATGGAAGCCACTAAGAATCAAAGGCAAGCTTGAAAGGAAGAAACCAATAACAAATGTGTTTGGAAACAACCAACCAAATAAACACTTCACTCTCTGTAAAATGAAAAACTCAGTTTAGATCATGTTGCTGTATGCTATTGATTTTATAAACATTATTTCTGTGTTATTCCATATGCTAACCATTATAATAGTGTATTTTCCCATGATCTCATTTTGTTGACCCATGATCTCATAGTATTAATCATGATCTCATAAAGTAAACCCCATGATCTCAGAAATATTAACTCATATCTTAGGATATTATCGCAAATATGAGAATATAAACCCATGATCTTAGTATGTTATCCCATGATCTGATCTCAAAATGTGTATACATGATCTCAGAAAAATAAACCAGTATATAGTATATTACCTCAGTATCTCATAAAGTTGACACATGATCTCATATTATTAACTCATGATCTCAGAATATTGACTCATGATCTTGCAATGTTAACTAATAATCTCATAATGTAAACACATGATATCAGGAAAAAACAATGCTCGTATATGAACAACTTATCCCAGACAGGAAATAACCCATGATATCAGACAAAAAATGCATGATATCAAACACAAACCCCATGATATCAGATACAAACAAGGATTCTGATACAACTATAAACAAAAGGATACTAATAATTCTAACTAAGGTGCACAGATTATAAAAAAAACAACATCACAAAAGTGAGTCTTTTCCTTCCTTTGAGCTTCTTTGGCTGACGCACAATTGTCTTTTTTCTCAAAATCACCTCCAATTCCTCATCTTCATCACCTTAAACCATCATAGAAATCAATTGTGTTCTACCTCTCTTCACAAATTCTTTTAGATTTACATGTTCAGGCTTGAAGATCTTCGACTTACTAACACTAACCTTCACACATTACCAAGTAAATAACCCATGTTCACACAAAAATATAGAATTCTTGTTCCCACCAACACAAAAGTATTCTCACAGAACTCGATATGATTAAAAAAACAGATCACAAAACGATAGTTAGGATTTAAATGAAAACATATGACTTATTACATAGAACATGGGTAGTATCGTTGAGAACATGAAAATTGTACAAAAAGAATATAAAAACGTTATATACCTTATTTTCAGATCTGAGTTCATCAATGTGGTAAGATTTTGAATGAAAACATCGTTTAATTCATATGCAAGCATCATTACGCCCCTATAACGAAAAACTTGCAGAAAAAACTTAATCAAAAGCCTAAAACATAGAATAACTGAAAAAGAACGGAAATCATACAACAATAACTATAACAAAATACTTACAAACAAATTTTAAACAAATTTGAGCTTTAGAACATCACAAGATCGCACCCCAGGGAATATCAAAGCGATGAATGGTAAATTATCTCTCTAGAATTTGAGAAGACGTGAAAAGTGAAAAAAAGAAAGCGGAAGAAACAAAATGACACCCAAATACTAAAACCTGGACGGATAATTGAAGCTTGACCCGCGAGATTTTACGTGAGTTTAAAGTGTTTGTGGTAAATTGTAATATAGTCCTGTCTCTAGATAAATTATATAGAGATTGTCTCTTATGAGACTTTGTGTCTAGAGATTGACTTATATTCTTAAAAAAGCATCGATGTTTTATTAATCAAAACACTCATGTTCTAAATATTAGAGTTTTTTCATATTAAAACAAGATTTATTTCATTAATAACATAGATATTTTAATTAATTAGGCAAATTACATCTGAACCCCCTATTTGATTTCGTTATACATGTAATATACCCGTTAATTGTAACAATAACGTATGAGTCATGTTAGGTGAAACTCAATTACATATAGGTCCACAAATTTAACTTCTGGCAATTTAAAAGCTGTAAAGTCATTTCTACCCATGCTAAAATATCAGCTTTTGAAAATAGCCAAACAGTCTATTTACAAAAGACAAACCCTTCAACTTTCTGATTAGAATATCACCCTTTAAATTTTTAAAAGTTCAATTCAGTCCCTAAAATATTTTTTATTTTACAATTAGGTCCACTAATTCTCAACAACAAGGGTTTTTAGTTTCCTTAATTTTCATTTGGGTCCCTGCAACAATGAAAGAATTAAAAAGCCCAAATGTCGGAGAAGAAAATTAGAGAAAAAGAGGAAGAACTGAAGAAGACTAACATAGAAGAAGAGATGGTAGATACCACACTGGAATTCAAGTTTCCAAGTAAGCCGAAGAAGAAGAACAAATTGGAGAAGAAGCTGGAGAAGAAGTACAAATAAGATAGAGGATAAGATCGGAGAAGAAGGCCTAATCGAAGAAGAATAAGAGTAGAGAAGAAGCCTGAGAAGAAGAACATAGAAGAAGCCGGAGAAGAACGTAGGAGAAGAAGCCGGAGAAATAGAACAGATTGGAGAAGAAGAACAGAGAAGAAGACGGAGAAGACAACAACACGAAGAAAGAAGAAGAAGAAACTTTGTCAATTTCCTGATAATTGGATAAGGGTTGTTTGGTTTTTCCATAAGTTACTATAGCAAATAAGTTGGTCAACGGGTTTTCAAATTTTGGACCCATATGTAATTCTTACACTAACTGGTACCCGTGTGTGTTGTATCTAACAGGGGGTCCCTATGTATTTTTTTCTAAATAATAACATAGGTTGTTTTATTCGTAACATGGGTCGTGTCTAGATAAAGACCATCTGTCATGAGACTTTGTGTAAGTATTTAGTTTACATAACGTCTCATAAGAAACAATTTCTATATAATTTATATTGAGACATGATTATATTGCAATTTAGCATAAACACTTCAAATTTACTTAAATTCTCACGGCTCAGTCTTCTATTATCTAACCCGGTCTTTAGTATTTGCGTTAATCGGTTTCTTTATGTTTCCTCCGCTTTCTTCTGTCATTATCACCTCTTCTCAAATTTTGGAGAGATAAACAACCATTCATCTCTCTTATTTTTGATAACACAAGATTTACCCCGTCGGTATTGTAAGTGTTTGGTAAGGGTTGTGTAACGCTACAGAACATATTAGAACGCTAATAACACACGAAATGGTAAATGAGACGAGGATTTATGTGATTCGGCAATGGATGCCTACGTCCATGGGAGAATGCATGGTAGCTTCTTTAGAGTATACTTATTACACGTGATGGCTAACAACTATGGAGTAAATTCATAGGCCAGCTATCCTTGACCTTAAATGACCTTTCTCATGCTACTTATTGTATTCCTATATAAGCTACTCTTCGTCGTTCGTTGTAGTTCTCCTCGAGGGAAGTCTTGACAGGTCTGATGCCTATCTCAAGGTCCTCTCTTCTTTCCTGGCCGAAGACTTCCTCGAAAGGCCTGATGCCTATCTCGATATCCTCTCTTCTTCCTGGCCAAAGAATTCCTTGAAGACACCCTCGATAGGCCTAATGCCTCTTTCGACATCCTATCTTGTGCCTAGTCAAAACCTTCCCCGAGGACACTCTAGATAGGCATGATGCCTCTCTCGAGATCCTCTCTTGTGCCTGGTAAGCCTTCCTCGATGACACTCTTGATAGGCTTGATGCCTCTCTCAAGATCCTCTATTCTACCTTATTCGATCAGCTCTAAGTCTTCTCTTTGGTGCTTAGGTTGATTTGTCATTACCTCAATCCCATGATGCTCGAAACCTTTAGAGCGTATGAGCTTCCTACCTCGAACTTTCCTCTCAGTTCATGCTGCTGCCACTTTACCTTCTATTTGATCCTTGGACCATATTTGACTCATCATAAGTCCCCCAAATTCTCATCACCATTTGTGCAAACAGGAATTTTATAGTGTAGCTTGAACCTTTGTTTGAACATCATTTCTACTTAAGTAGATCCTTCGTACTGGCAACTCCTGGTTTTCGTATTGATCCTTTCATCGCTTCGGATTGCCCTTGCCGCTTTCAGACCCCTACAAATACTTCCTAACTCCTTTTGGCAAGATGTCAGTTTCTCCAGCAATGACATTTCACTATACTTCCCTACCTAATCTTCCTTACTCTATATGTATTAGAAGGACAAATGGGCTAACATTTTGGGTCGTGCTTGGGATCCATTTCTCATCTGATAAAGAACTAAAGAGATTCGAGTCACTAACGTTGTACCAATATGTATCATTCTTCTGGCAAGTGTCACGTCGTACATTTCCTGTCCTTGGGCAAAACCATATTGCCGACAATGCCTCGATAGCTAGGATATTAGTGGAATCCATATACTAGTTATGGTCGGACTCTAAATGTGATCGAATCCTGGAAATTTGTCGTCATTGTCCCTCTAAATGGAAGAGGGTGATGATGATGACATGAAGTAATGGTGCTAGAAAAGGGGTTGCTCTTGGTTTCTGGTGTACTCCTCGAGACATCATACTCCAAGTTCGACTCTTCTTGGTTTTCGCACTTCTCGCAGAGATGAGACACTGGTTCTTCGTCACGACTGCAGGCCAAAGTGTCCATGCTGACTTGAAAACTGAAATCGGCTCAGGAATTCTCTGGCCGGTGCAACCGAGACCATATGAGCAAGAATGCAACCAGGAGTACTGATTTACCATACCTCCCTTTTTTAGCGTAGATGTATTCGTCCTTCGAGGACTCCTTCTGTAATACTTGTTCAATTTGATAGATAAACTCCATGATAATGTAAATTCCAATCCGAGGATGAATTATGTAGACCTTGAACCACCTTGTAATGTTTCTTGATTGAACCTCTTATCAATGTGATCACTTGTCCCGAGTAATGCTCCATTTTCGAAAATTTCAAGTATCACATGGATTTAATAAGTACCCCAAGCTTTCCCTTCGCTTTAATATGTAGATTCCACTATTTAACTCTTTGAACAATCATAATTTAAATACGTTCGATTGAATATTATGTTCCTTCTCCATACTTGATCGGATAAAATTTCTTGATATACTTGAACAAACTGTTCGATACTGAACAACATGCTCGATACTTGAACAAATTGCTTGATATACTTGAAAAAACTGCTCGATACTGAACAACATGCTCGATACTTGAACAAATTGTTCGATACTTGAACAAACTGTCCGGTACTTGAACCAACTGCCTGACACTGAACAAACTGCTTGATACTTGAACAAACTGCCTGATACTTGAACAAAACGTCCTGACATTAAAACAACTTGCGCGATACTTGAACAAACTGCTTGACACTGAACAATCTGCTCAATACTTACTGGTTGATATTGCTCGCGAGTACCGTGATGATTTGTGGTCAATATACTACTCGAACTGGTCGAGAGCAATGAGGTAAACTTACTATTTGAAACATGGTCGAGAGCAACATAATACTCGAATAGGGTCATGAGCAAAGTGGTAAACATAGTACTCGAAAATTGGGTTGAGAGCAACATACTACTCGAACTAGGTCGAGAGCAAAGTTGTAAACATATACTACTCGAAACTTGGTTGAGAGCAACATACTACTCGAACTGGGTTGAGATCAAAGTGGTAAACATACTACTCGAAACTTGGTCGAGAGCAACATACTACATGGAACCCGGACTGAGGCTATAGGAACCTATTGACGGGTATTGTGGCCTTGAACTTTACTTGCTTTTTCCTTCCCTATAAATACCCCAGCCTTTGAATTCATTCTCCTTACCCCATTCAGATTTCTCATTCCTTAATGCAACATAAGTTCCATTGTAAAAAACTCTGTTTCATTACCTGTTCCTCTTTTATTTGATTTATCTCTTGATGATCCAGACCCTTCTATGGCGGAGATTGTCCTGCCATAATACCCACAGTTCTTGTTCCTTATGGTGGTCTGCAAGATATATCCGAGTCACTAACATCGCACCCATATCATAGTTCGCATCCCCCAATTATCCTCGTCGACAAACCTGTCCATGTTGTCAATAGTCTACAACAAAGCTGTCGAAGACTAGTAGAGTCAGTGGTAACTTGGCGAGGAATAAATTGGAGGCTTTCATGAAAAGCCTCCCCTCGTGGAGGGTGGGCATGTTTCTTTGTCAAACGGAGATGTGTAGTGGAAATAGGGGGTGCACTTTTCCCTTCAGAGTTACTGTCAAAACTTTTGGTGGCAAGTTTAACTCTATTGAGTGATGATCTTTGTTGGAGGTGGAATGGTCATGTGATGGATCCAGAAGCACCGGTTGTATTCCATACTGCTTGTAGGGATAGTCTGATCCATTTTGCCTTCACCATGCAGGGCCACATCCTTTGTTGGTTCTTGTACTATGCATGAAGTGGACGCCATTAGTCCATCAAACTTATGAGAAAGGGCTATATTCAGTTGATCGTCCTAATTTTGAACCCGAGAACTTGGGTCAAAAGAGAGGACGACTCTTTAAGACTTCAAGAAGATGGATGCCAGGTAGAGGCTAAGTGTTAGACTCTAGACAATTTTGATAGATCGGTATGGGTTTCGATCACCCACTTTTGTAATTTTTTAACATACTTTTTTCTAATTGAACAGCTTCATTTATCTCTTCACCTTGTTCCGATGATTACTGGTTTGCATGCATTACTGACATAGTGTAGTTGAATTTACGCAAACTTCATATTTGACCTTGCCCGATAATCTTCTTCTATCCAATTTAAACTTGATCACTTTTCCTCTTCGTCGGAATATCGGATTCTTGGCGGGCTAGAGTACTTTATAGAGTCACCTTTCCGAGACCTATTCTTGCGGGGACAATCTTTCTTCACATATATTCTTCTTTCAAGTCGAGGTATTCTCGAAGCTAACAATTTCGATCACGCTTGAGATATCGCTCGAAGCTATTCTTCTTTCAAGATGAGGTGTTCTCCAAGCTAACGATTTTGATCGCGCTTGAGATATCGCTCAAAGCTATTCTTCTTTCAAGTTGAAGTGCTCTCAAAGCTTCAACGAGTTCAATCGCGCTTGAGATATCGCTCAAGCTATTCTTCTTTCAAGCTGAGGTGTTCTCGAAGCTTTAATGAGTTCAATCTTGCTTGAGATATCACTCAAACCTATTCTTTCAAGCTCATGTGTTCTCGAAGCTTTAACAAGTTCAATCACACTTGAGATATTGCTCAAAGCTATTCTTCTTCCAATAACGCGCCGAAAGGTGGACATTGATCAAATGGCATTCATAACATTTTAACCTACAAAAATAGTAAGATACTTGTAGATTGTAACCTAAACGTAGTACCTCTTAAGGTTTATGGCATTCCAAGTCCGCTTCTCGGGTCTACCCTCGAGATCTTCTAGATGGTAACTCTAATTTGCATTAGCTGTTGTAATCTTATAAGGTCCTTCCTAGTTGGGTTTCAATTTCCTGACGTGCTTCAGTATATCCGCTCGGTGCAAAGGTAAGAACCCACTTGAAGTTCTTGGGGTTTGACTGTTTTGTTGTATGATGACTGATGTGTCAAATCAATGTTTTATATTTATTTATTTTTATGGCAGAGTTAAATCCAATACTTAGTATAAATTGTAGTATGAATGTAAATAACCAGAAATTGGTCTCTAAGGACTTAACTAGTTGTTGCTTTGGCTTATGCAAATAGGAAACAATATGTTATACAAGAGAGCAACCTAGAGTTGTTTTGCCTTGACGGTGAGTTGATTTGATGATGTTGAAGATGAGAGAGAATAGAGAAGATAAACAGAGAAGATAAATATTATAATTAAGATAAGTTATGCAATTGGAGAAACTATATGGTGGTGATTTCAATCAAGTTGATTAGCAGGGAATTGCGATTCACATGAGTTAATCATACAAGTGTTTCACTCACCCGATCTTAAGAACGAACAGTGTCTCACTCACTTCGCTCAAGGATTAATAATATTAGTGGAGTTGTCAATTCCACTAAACAACGACAAATATATTAATCTAGCTAAAGTAATTACCAACAAACTGTCGTAAACACCCATGGACGAAAACATGTTTTGTATAATAGCGCGAGTTATACGAACAGTGATTTGGTTTCTAAAACATCAAATAAACATAGCCAGATTAATTGTTTAATCTAAACATCACGGTGAATAATCATGATGCATGGGGAATTGCAAAAATCCTGACTAATCATACTGTATCCATCACCACCCCATAGTGGGGTGTTTAGCTACTCATATTCAAAGAAGAGAGAGGTGCGCAAATAATCACAAGATAAAGTTGAATAAGATATAATTTGCCGATGGTTGTCACATCCCAGGTAAACTGAATAGAATCCAACAGTAATCTTGCTAGAATCTGAATCCCATTCGCACAAATATCTCCAATATAAAATATAACGAAGGTTAGGGTCAAATTGACCTTTGCCTTTTAATCTCTGTTTCTCTCTCTAAGAGTTAGGAGAGAGGGAGAGGAATGAAAAGTATGTTTACAATTGAAGAGTAGGTCCGATTCTCCCCGTCCCATTAATAATGAAACAATTTGGTTTTGCACGCTTTTTAAGAAAATGATATAGTATAAGGTTATGAATGAGTTTGAGATATAAAAGTACATGCGGGGCCCAATAATGTGTGGTTAAAAATGAGTTGTTGCATCTTCCTTTCGCCACCACTTCACCACTCGTTCCCTCAACCTCTCTCTTCGAATGTCCCATCCCCAAAGGAAGTCCGAATTACTTCTCATGCCTATCCACAACCCGAACTGGTAAGCATCTCCGAATCTCCTCCACCCCTATCACTATCCGCATTCATACTGAAGACCGCAGTAGACTTCTCCAAATTGATCTATTGTCCCGATGCCAAGCTAAACATGTGTAAAATATCATTAATACCGCGTGCAACATCAACAGTAGCCTTGCAGAACAACAGAGTGTCATCACAAAGAGCATGTGAGAAATCCTCAGTGCCCGTGGAGTCACTGCAACTCCACTAAGTAACTCATTCTCCTCCGCTCGAGTAATAAGAGCACTAAAAGCATCCATAACAAATAAAAAGGTAAGGGGAAAGGGGATCCCTTTGACGAATCCCCCCTCCCCAGCTGAATTGGGTCTAACTGGACTCCAGTCATAAGAACATAGTAGGAAACAGTTCTCACACTAAACATACTGAGATCAACAAAAGAATCATCAAAACCTAGTCGCTCAAGAACTCATTTCAAAAAACACCACTCAACCCGGTCATACGCCTTGCACATGTCGAGTTTCAAAGCCATGAAAATATCCTTAACCTTTATTTTTTGTTTCAAAAAAGGATTCACTTCATAAGGCACAAGTAAATTTATCAGTGATAAGTTCGGAACAAAAGCATATTGGGTTTCAGAAACAATGGAATCCATGAAAGGTTTAAGCTTATTAGTGATAGCCTTCGAGGCTATTTTAAACATAACATTGCTCAGACTAATAGGACGAAACTGAGTAATCTATTCTGGTATTTTACACTTAGCAATGAGCACAATATGGGTAAAATTGAGTTTAGGATCAAGCACTATATTATTAAGAAAATCAAGAGCACAATCAACAAAAATGGGACCGACAATATTCCAGAAGCATTGATAAAACACCACTGACATGCCTTGGGGCTCAGGGGATTTAAGAGGGTACATATAAAAAATTGCAGTTCATACCTCGTTTGGAGTACACACGCGGATAAGCTCCTAGTTTGTCCTAGCATCCACCTGAGGTCTCATAGTCCTCACCACATCCTCAATGTCAGCCTCCAAAGGCTGCCTAGGTGTGAAAATCAACGTAAAATAGTCATTGGCGATCTGACCCATCAACCATTCATATGTACACCAATTCCCATTTGAATCTGTTAACCCCTGGATTTCATTATTCTGAAATCGTCGAGTAGCTTTGGAGTTGAAGAGTTTAGTGTTTCTATCCCCTTCCGCCAATCATTGTACCTTCGCTCATTGCTTCCTCATAAGTTCCTCTCTGTCTAAAAATGATTTGAGCTGCAGCATAGTCAACTTGATTGAACTTTTAATGGAAGGGGTATACTCGACCTAATGAAATTTTTCCAGCTCAGATTTCAGTGCCTGTATCTTATCCTTATCCGACCCAAATTCAGACTGATCCCAATACATCAAGCCCATACGACAGTCTTCCAGATTTCGGTAAAAGACAGGTTTGACTTCCAACTATCAACAGCGATTCTAGCACAATTGTCGGATTTTAGCCACATCATCTCAAAGCGAAACCTTTTTGGAAGATGCCTAAACGCCTTCCGGTCTAGCTGGCAGAGTTGCAACAGTATAGGTAAGAGATCGTTGTTCCTAGTATGTAGGTGACGGGCCTGGACAGTAGGGAAAAGCGTTTGCCAATGTCGAGAGGCCATAGCGTGAACAAGTCGCAGTTCAGTATGGGTATCGCCAGCCCGACGATTGGATCAATTGAACTTGTAGCCTATAGATTAGAGTCCGCATAAGAAGTTCTAGCATCACTTATACTCCAATTAGGAATATTCTCCCCACGTTTCTTATCAATAGGATCCAAAACCTCGTTAAAATCCCCAACAACTGACCAAGGCCGATGTGACAATTGGGCAAGATCAGTAAGTAAAGCCCATGTTCTCTTGTGTTTACTTGAATCCGGTTCCCCGTAAAAACTAGTTAAACACTAAGTTTCCTCGTTGTCATGAGTACAAACACTTGCATCAATATGGTTACTCGAAAAAGACTGAATAGTAACATTACTTTCTTTATTCTGAAAGAGAGCCAAACCTCCCGATTGACCAATGGCCGGTACAAAATTCCAAACAAATTGAATTTATTCTTAATATATCAATACCTCTACTTAACCTAGTGTCAATAAGAAAAACAAAGTTGTGGTTATGCTTGCTAAGAAACTTTCCCAAAGCTTGAACTATCAAAGGTTCCCCAAACCTTGACATTTCCATGAGAAGCAATTAATTGGTGTAGGCGGGTTGCTCCCCAACGCCCGCCTCTGGTCTGGTGATGTTTGTTGAGTCACACAATTTAACTTCTTACTCTTACTTCCAATTCCATTAGTGTTCTGTTTAGATTGTCGAGGTGCATATTTCTTCACTCTTGAAGACGACCGGAATGGTTTGACTTGTTTTCAATTTGCGGAAGTCGACTCGTGAACAATAGGTGTAAAGTTGGGTACGAGTCCAGTTAGATGTCGCAGCAAAGGAGAAGGATGGGCTAATTGAAGTGGGTTATGGGCTGGTACTGTTGGGCCAAGGTAAAGGAAATCAGAGTTGGTGGGTGGGCGAAACACTGGATGGGTATCCTAGTGGAGGAGGGAGAGGTGGGCTAAAGCAGATGGGCTTGTGTTTGGATCAATGGTAGAGGCTGGTGTGGCAATGGTAAGAAATGGGCTTGGAGACATAGTAATGGATTTTGGGTCAATAGTCATATGGATTGGCTGGTCAAGATTGGTGGAAATGGATCTCTGAAATACGACTAGGTCAGTCAAGATAGGTAGTAGTGGTTTGACTGGCTTTGTTGGTGGTTGTGGAACAGGAAGAACGCCCCCAAAACTAGCACTAGTGGAGCTTTCACCATGAGAATATTGATGACTAAAGTAACCGATATTCTCCCTTCCTAGTCCACATTCCACCATTCCCTGATTTCTAGTCAAACCATAACTACTCTTTGTAACCGCTGGGAAATTGGTAATTTACCCAAGATGCCCCTACCAGCGATGTTCATCGAAAACCGCCGCCCGCTCACCGCCACACCCCAAGCACTTCTTATACGAAGACGCACATAACCAATCCATGTACTCCAGAGCCTTCTCATCCATCGACCCCAGCTTTTCAAACAGTTGTAGACACTCCGAGAAATCACGAACAATGTGACCCATAATCTCACAATAAAAACAAAAAATTATGGGGTCGTTCATCCGAAAGACTAAGGCAACACAAATCTCCATCGGGTCCATCAATCTTCATGTAACGTTGAATTGGTTATATGCTTTAAATACATAATATAATATACTGTAATGTACCTTTTCAGCTTTCGCACTCTCAAAGTAAATCAAGGTATTACTAAACTAGTTATGCAAACTAATTCTCATTACATTTTTGCTTCTTTGTGGGGAGAATTGCAATTTTGGTCCTATAACTGACCAACCATTTCGAAACTGGTCCAATTTTTTTTCCGTTTCGATTTTGGTCCTGAGGATCGTATAAAATACGTATGTGTGTATTGGAGCTGAGTTGGCGTGAATTGGAGATGATGTGGCATCACATGGCACACATACATGGAGGACCAATTTTGCAACTCCCAAAAAATCAGCCTGCAGACGCCGATTGCTTCACCGTTGCGGCGCCGCCAAGCTCTTCATCTCGTGTGGTGGGCGGATCTGGGAGGGAGACAGATCGGAGACGGTGGTGGTTGAAGGTGGAGGGTGGTGGAGGGCGGATCTGGGAGGAAGAAGAAGGGCTCCGTGGTGGTGGGCGGCGGCAGGTGCACGAGTTGATGGTGGCGACGGAGGTTGGTGTGGAGACCGACAGTGGTGGATTCGAGGGTTAATGGTGTCGATCGGGCAAATGAGGTGTGGCAGAATTGACCACCACCCACCACCGATCCATCCTTCCTCCGTCCGATCTACCACCATCAAGATTCATCGGTATTCTTCCAATTCAAATCGATTTCAATCTCCAAGTTCTTCACGGCTTCTCTTCTTCATCTCCTAATGTCTCTCGATTTCCGGTGGTGAGGCGGAGGACTGTGGTGGTGGTGAGGTGGACGACTGTGGTGGTGGTGGTGGTGAGG
>JAYMSP010000687.1:0-43853 GCA_036897095.1 Plantago elongata | reverse complement strand
GCAGTTGAGCTGTTTCTTCTCCTACAGTCTACTACTGCGTTTTCTCCACGCGTCATCGATTTTCTCGAGCAACTGTCTCCGCTCCGTTCTGAGAAGTCGCACGTCTTGATTAAAAAAATGGGTTCTCCTCATCCCCAGATCAACCTATCGCGCCACCAGGCCAAGTCCCGACCTCACGTCAATAAAGACAGCTTCTTCTTCACCTCTTCCACCATTTGCTGCCTTCGACCTGCTCCTCTTCTTCTTCCCCAAATTCTACCAATTTTCTCTGTTCCGGATCGCACCCACTGTTCGATCTCTTTCTTCCCCAAACAGAAAGCAAACTGCCTGAATTTATTCTCCCTTCTAATTGAACCCATTGTTCGATTAGCTTCATATTTTCCTCTCTTTGTTCGATTTTCACCGCGCAGTCGAGATCATGACCATCGGTTCTCCCCGGCCATACCAAACTTGGCCTCAATGGAATTTTCCACCATCGTGGTCTATGTTCCTTCTTGCTATCAAATAGCAGATATCTTCACGAAAGGACTTCCGTGTATACTCTTTGATGATTTTTGTGACAGTTTAAGCATCATACTTCCTCCAGCTTCGACTGCGGGGTGTGTTATACTATGTAATTGTATTAGTTTCCTGATTAGATTAGTCTTTTAGATTATAGATCTCTAGTTAGATTAGTTTCCTGATCAAATTAGTTTTCAGATTATAGCTTTTTGTACTTGTATATATGCCCCTTCTAATTCTATGAATAGACAGGAACAGGAAAAATAGTTCTTTCCACAAGTACAACCTTTTTTTTTTTTCCTTTCTTTCTTGGTTTTTATAGATCTTAGGTTAAGTAAAGCTAATTGCCTAATTCTATCACGGCCTGGGTCTAAAATTATCACATTGGGGACACCGTTTACTTTCTTTAGGTGGTCTGCTTTATATCTTGTGAGAATGTGGTCTAGTTTATACTCCTATAGTACAAGAACCTCACCTCTTGTTACCTATGAGTATGATAATTAATTAATATGTACATGACTGAAATTTTTATATCAGATGCATAAGTGGTGTCCAACTACAAATTTAAGGTCCATAGCTTTAAGAGATAAGCAAATGAACCATAATGTGGTCAAATAGAAAATAAAAGGTAAAAATAAGAAACAAAAAATATCCTATAAGAAGGTTAAGTAAAAATAAATAATAAAAAAAATCTATCCTACAATAGACACTATGAAAAGAATACATAACATATCCATTTAGAATGAAAATAGAACATTTTTCCCCTTCTCTAACACAAGCCACTGGTTGCCAAAGTTTATGCACCTCTTTCCCCTCTTTAGTGCCACTGATTAATGTTTATCATAATCTACAATAGGAGACTCTGAACCTCCAACCTGAAAGCAAGAAAGATGCATATATAATTGATAGAGAAAAGATTAAATAAAGAGCATTGAGAAAAAACGGATACAAAATTATATGTGTTCCTTCCTTTAGCAAATTGTTATCAAGTTATAACCCTATAATGACATATGCATATTTATAAAGTCGGGGTAATAACTTCATGTAAGCAACTAGTTCGAAATAGTAAATCAAAGAGTTTAAAAAAATAAATTAGTTAGAAGTGATAAATCAAAAATAATTAAGAGATGATATTGGATGTTTTGTATCGTATCAGCAATATCGTAAAGTAACACGAAATAAGTTACCTAGCGTATAATAAGCATAGTAGATGATGTTCTCTGAGAGCTAACCTCTGTTCCATCATCATCGACATTGATATTCCCATTTGTGTATTTTTCTTCATGAGTGGTAGAAAAGAAAAAAGGGTCCATAATTTTTCCACCTCCATCACTATGCAAACTCTCATCAATTCCATCGAAGTCCAAATTTTGTAGAATATCTGGGAGCGGTTTATTGTCTTTTTGGATGACACCATGTCCCAAGTCCACCCTACCTTTATCGCCCCCATAATTTATGCTCATGGATTGTAGAACGGCATAATCTTCTTCGCTGACCCTTTCACGAAAATTAACCAACGACGGTGCTCTCCTAGAGAAAATAAGTTCCCTAAAATTCTTCAACACCCCCTGATTATACGGATTTTCCCTTTTGTCATAACGGTATCGGAAGTTTTCATATGTCGTCTGGAAAGAAAGAGGTACATAAGTATACAAAATGTTAAAATTCGTTGAAATTGAAACGTTGACTATGTGGTTTAAGGTTAAGTAAAATATGAAATATGACAAGTTTCATGACATAAAAACGCTAACCTGGTTGGTGCTAATAAGATAGCAATGAAATACGGTAAGCCCGCCAACAAACCACACAGAGATAAAACAATATACAACTAGAATGACAGAAAAGATATCACTTGACACACGACTCCAAAAGGGACCCGGTTCTCTCATAATGTTCAACAGAGAAAAACCAAACACATAGGAGCACAAGATTGTTGACGTCAAGACAAACAATATGAAAGTCCGGTAGTTCCGCTGCAATCATACCACATGAATGTGTATTAGTACATTTTCCGTAAAAATAGACATACAAAGGCAATATTTGTACTATGTCGTAGAAAACGAACTATGCTAAAAAATATATGCATATGTAAACATAAAAATAGTACTAGGTTGTTTATATATCTTACAGCTCCGATGCACTGACCCACCCAAGGGCAATGATGATCAAAATTTTGAACGCAGTTGTTGCAGATTGAGCAATGAGATGCACGCGGTGGACGATAGAGCAAACAAGTGTCGCAATATTTTATTTTAACGGTGTAACCGTTAACAAAGATATCTTTTGTCTTAGGTAATTTTACGTTGGGAGTTCCAGAGTTGATCCACTCCATCGATGACGACAGGGAACTTAACACACTATCTGAATCAGGTGGACTGCTATTCCTAGGAACTACTCCCGGGTTGCAAGCAGATGTCATGAAGAGAAAAATAAAATCCTGTAAAAAATTCAATGCCTTGAGTTCCAGCTGTGATATCTAAAATCTTTCTGAAATACAATGCAATAATGTTGACCTACCAAAACTGTGAGGATGATTCCTCCAGTTAAAATAGCACGTTCATGGAAGAAGTCAGATTCTGAAATTTCCATTGATATCTTTATACAGAAGGATATTGCAGGTGCCCCAATTAAAAAGGTAGACAGAAACAGGGACGATGCATCTGGACCAAATATTAACCTCCCACCACATAAAAATTTCTGAAATTATTAAGAGCAAGCAGGGTCAATTATCAATCTTAAACATGGATAAAAATGTATAATATACATAACAATACTAAACCATTATGTAGCCATATATATACTAATTATGAAGTTTTACATTTCAATTTCTTGAAGTTGGCAGAAACCAGAAAGGCCGGTCATTACACATAATTGACACGCCAAGAAGGATAACTAAAACCTAGAGACTGGATATTATTTTTTCATAATCAACATTGAAGAAATACCAACTTTTTCATAATTCAAATGCAGAACCTTTATTGAAAAGCATCACATTATATCAAAATACCAACGACAGAAAACCTAATTAATGGACAAAGAAATAACTCACATTGCGACCCTTCCAAACTTGATAAAGCCTTTTGCTGGATTTGGAAGAATCCATGCATCAGGAGAAAAATGTCTTGTTTTTCAAATAGTTAACAATGTTTTCCATCAAGAATGCGTTAGCCGAAAGAAGAGAAAATATATGACTTTTGTCTCTTTCCTTTTTTGTTTATTTTCCTTGGAACTCAAACTTAACCCTGATTCTGTATTCTTCCCCCCAAATATGGATTACTTTGTCTCTCTCTTGCAAACTTAGATCTTTTCGATAGTTTCAAGGTTTCCAATTTTTCCGGATTTTACATGGGTGCTATTTATATGAGTGAGAAGAAATGAAAATCTTCAATGTCTTGGCCTAGAGGGAAAATTTTCATGTATCACCATTTAAGATGTTTGGGTCCCTAACACTTACAATATTACATTCAAGTACAAATATTAGTTTGTTGACTTTTATTAAAA
Organism: Plantago elongata; assembly: GCA_036897095.1. Lineage (NCBI taxonomy): Eukaryota > Viridiplantae > Streptophyta > Magnoliopsida > Lamiales > Plantaginaceae > Plantago > Plantago elongata. The sequence goes on along the minus strand of JAYMSP010000687.1, from coordinate 39,851 downwards.
AATATTCTACCCCACTATTTTTATATTAAACCATTTAATTATTATTAAAGTTTCATTTAATTACATATTTTTGACTCAAAACTCTTAAAATATATTAATTATACACCAAAACTTTTATCCTATCTAATTCATATTCTTCTTCCTGTATGAAACTAACAATCATTTTAAGGAACTTCCATATATTTATATTAGAGCTCCGGTAAATATCGGAGCTTCCATAGATTACATAAATTTTCTATTTAATGTTAAATTTTAATATTTTATTTTCAGGTTCAGTTTTTTTTTCTCAAACGATTAAAAGGTGACTCGAACCCTCGACTTATTGATTGTAGGTGAATCGTCATTTATGCGCTTCGTTGTCATTTATGGGTTTAGTTAAAGACACCAAATAGATTTTTTCAACATATAAATACATAATACTCCTACGTCATTGGTCATATTTTCAAGAGACACTTATAAAAGATGAACGTTTCTGGTGTATATTAAACTTGTATATGTGTTTTGCTTTTCACAAGTGTAATTGAACAACCTGACACTAGTCAATTGGGACCTCGATCCTTTGACCAAACGTGGTTGAAAGTGCAAGAGACAAACTTTGTTGTGATAATTTTAACGGTAAAAATGTTGTCTCACTATACCGTTGCACTTTATTTTTTATGCTTTACATTTTATCTTAATTTATTCATTAACCTAGTTCCACGCTATTTAGTTTACTCATTGTGGTATGGCTGGCGTTATTGCCAGAGATATTTTTATTGCTACTGAGCAACATTTAAAATTCACAACCAAGACTTAAGTGAGTTACTAAAGTGATTCACCATTTCACTTAATTGGGTACATGTTAATTAATTAAAATAATATAAACATCACATATCTTATGGATTCATAATTTCTTTAAAGTAATTTATTTATCTCCATTGGTACTACAAGAATCTCCCCCTCTAATTTCCTCCAGTAATGAAGTTCGAGAGTCGAGACATAAGAAACTTGTGGCTTACTGGAATTTTGATCATGGCTGGTTCTCCATTGTGTAGATAAAAAACAAAGAAAAAGAGCAACAGTTCCAATTTCACTAGTGATATATTTTATACGTTGTATGCATAGGTATTAAGGAGTTTTTAATCTTACTTTCATAGGAGATTGATCTAGCAAGCCAATATTATATTTCTCTTGTTCTACGAGCTTTAGAATTTCTTTGTTTATGAAGGAGAAAAGAGAAGAAATTTGTAATACTCATAGAGGAAATAGATAATTCCAACAATAATGAATTATTAGTTGTGAGATTTTTATATTATCTTAATTAAATAACATCTACTAAGTTGAAGAGTGTTTGAGTCACTTTAACTCACTGAAGACCTGTTTGAAAATTTTGAGTTTTGCTCTGATAATAATAAAAACAGCTTTGAAAATAATGCCAGCTTTGTAGTATATGACTCGCCGCGATGAGCCCCCTCCGTTTAATCATTTTTTCACCATTTGATGATTTTAATGACTTAATAAAAAGTGCAATTCGTTTTAAAATCGAGATACATATACATGAAATTGTACCCGGAAAATAGAGTTACTACCTTCGTAATTAATATGTATATTTTAGATTTGCAAATACAAGTGATTGCTCTTTATTTTTTTATACCTTAATAATTATGACTTAAGTGCACGAGAAAATATTCTTGACTCTATAAAGACAAAGTACTTGACTTTTTATTTATAGATTTATAGGACAAGAGAGCAGACTCCCCCTTCATTAGATAGAGAAGATCACCATAGTTTTGTGATCCGCTGTCAAAACTTATTCCAATTCTAAGAGCTCGGATCAAATTGGTATACTTTTTCCATTTTAAAGCTTTTCTTTAAGCCATAAGAATACAGAGGTCTTTACACTACTTTGTTATAAATTACACAAAATATTAAGGTATATTACTTTGTAGTTATATTTGTAGTTATATATGTCTAAGTATGGAGGAATTTTCTTAAATACCTTTTCTAAAGAGTGCCTGTAGAGGGAATAGGCTCATAGTAATGATATTTATACTTAATTACTTCACCAAGTATTATTAAATATAGATTAGTTAAGAAATAATACTCTTATCTATTAAAATTAAAACAAGTATACATAAGTATTTAACAAGTCCTTGCTAAACAAAGAGTTACCTTGTACCCTTTAGGAGCTTTTATTTATAAAGTATAAACTGTAAGTACTCATAAAGTATTTCCAAAATACCAAGATATTGCATAACTACTAATTTATTAAGGAAAACGTTTTTTATTACCTACGATTCCTACTCCTGGTAATTTAATAACAATTCTGTATATAACTTTCATTTTCATTAATAAATGTCTATAAAAAATAAAATTGTGTATTTTATACTTTACTAAATATTCATTTCTTGACATTCTAAAATTAATTGACAAGTTGCTCGAAAAAATCAATAGCTTATACATTTACTAAAGTTTCAATATTATATCGATTATGTCGAAAATATACCATAATAATTGAAGGTTCTTCGAGAAGTGTTTTCATATTTTACAATTTTAAATAAGTTTTATTTATTGTACATAATTAATAAGATAGTAATGGAGAAAATAGGCTAAAATACCTTTATAAACTAGAGATTAATTTATGTCAATGGATTCGACCAACCATCTACAATAATTAACCAATGATTAACTTAGAGTCAAGACTCAAGAGAGTGTTTAGTGTTCGTAAAACTCTTGATTAGGACACCCAAGAGGTGTAGTCAGTGTACATAACTGATCCAAAAGCGAACTCTAAAATAATCTTTGAAGCAAAACAAGAATTGGATAGAATTGAACAGAACTCAACACTTAAACAAGCCGCAGCGTATAAGCTATGTTCGAGTGGCAAAGCTGAATTTTCGTTTAAGCTAAGATAAGATCGATTACGACTCTTGTTTCTCTCTTCTTCCTGTTGTTTCTCACCATTACAAGCAATCAGACTGACACACTCTTTGAGGAAACGAGAATCTGCACACCCCAATTTGTCCCATTCCTAAAGTGCAGATGATGATAAGCACAAGCAACAGATTCTGACCTCACTATATAACTAACTGCCCCACACTTTCTTTTCTTATCAAACTTCAAACCCTCTTCTTTAATTACAAATACTCCTACTGGGTTTCCATTTCTTGATCATCTCAAGGTAAAAAGGTTGTCTTTTTAGCTTCTCTATGTTTTTATACTTCTTGAATGTTTTTAGCATGTATGTGATGTTGTAAGTTGACCTGTTATGTCAGTGGTGTTGGTTTTATTATTGTATTTGGAAATTGTTGCAGTGGTTATTACTTATTAAGCTTGTATATTCTTCTTATCTGGAATTTGCCTGTCTTTAGAAGTTAAAAAGTCAACACTTTTGTGGCTGTAGTTTATCAAAGAACACGTTCTCGAGTTTTTCGTGTGTACTTCTTGTCATTGTTAATGTAAATGGTGGCTTTGGAGTTTGGTGTAAGAGAAGATGCAAGAATGTTGCTGGCTTAATATGCTAATATGGTTAGGTAACATATAACATTAGGTAGATGGACCAATTTGGAGATTGGAGATTAAAGGAAATGGATAATGGGCCTGCATAAAATGTGAAGACTAAGTGGGTTAGTAAAGATGTATCGACCTAGAGCAGTGTAGGATGGATGGCTAGTGAACTTGACACAGTGCTTCGTCTGGCAAACTGTTTACCTAACTTTTTACATGTCTCCTAGATGTTATAAGGAACAATAAAATAGATGATGACGTTCTTTTCTTGTAATACACTTCTCTAGTTATCCTGGAGACTCTAATTAATATATATATAGTACTTACCACGATTAACATTGTACAAGTTTCAAAAGTTCAATTTAGAATATGTGTTGTTGTGGGTGTGCATAACTTGGCGTTTCTACAGACCTAAATCATCCTTGTTTTGGGGATCCTTTCTGTGTTTTGTTGGATTTATGCATATGGTATCCTTGTATTAGTATGTTTCTTTATGTAGAAAATCTCTTGAGCCAGTCGCAAGGTCACTGAGAAGATTCTCATGCAAACTGGCTACAATAATAGAAAACACTATGTGTATTAAAGGCATTACATAATAATTGCCATCTCAATTTGTTCTTTTACCAGACTTACCTACTATGATGTCTGAAAAATTCTCAGGCAGCTCTATATGGTCCCATGCAGTTGCATGCCTTTCTAACTCATGAGAAATGAAGTTTTTTATTAGATATTGTTCTGTTACTTATGCTCCATACCTTTTCTTTTGGCTGTTATACTTTTCCTTCTGTTCCCTCATAATAAAGGATATCTAAATTTGCAAGTTGTATTGTTTAAAACGGGTGCAGAAGCACTGGACACATTCAGGAAGAAATGGGTACAAGTCCCTTGTGCAGCTCTCTTCTTTTCCTTTTCATTCTACTGAGCTCTTTATATCAATCTTCTGCTATCGAGATTGAAGCAAATCAGACTGTTGCTCTACTTGTAAATTCCTCCAAAGCATCGTCAAAGAAGATACCTGAAACCCTGTTTGGCATATTTTTCGAGGTAATTAGTCAGCAGTGATGAAATTTTTGATAGTGTGTTGTGTCATCTCTTTTGGGTTTGGTGCATCATGCAATCTTAACTCCAATCTTTGTGTTACTATAAATGGTATGCTAGCTTTTATTCATTAAAAAAGTTAATGCAATTCTATAATATCCTCAGGAGATTAATCATGCTGGTGCGGGAGGATTATGGGCGGAGCTTGTGAGCAACCGAGGTGGGTTGGAATTTTCTTCAGTCGTTCCTTGGGAAGGAAATATCTGACTTCTTCAATTTGTTTCTTACTGTTTTTTTGGAAATGATATGATTACAACAGAAAGTATTCATTTAGACTAAGAAGATATAAAGTAATAGACTACGTCTGCTTGACACAAAAATGATTTTGTATCAGTATTCTCTAGATGTTAGGAACCTTACAAGAGTTGAACTGCAGGTTTTGAGGCGGGAGGTCAAAATACGCCTTCAAATATTGATCCGTGGTCAATTATTGGGGATGAATCTTCCTTAACTGTATCAACAGAGCGCTCGTCTTGCTTTGAAAGAAATAAAATTGCACTTCGAATGGAAGTGCACTGTGATCATGCAAGCTCCAGTGTGTGTCCTGCTGGAGGGGTTGGTATATATAACCCTGGGTTCTGGGGAATGGTAAGAACTAAATCTTTCAGAATTCATAGGTATGTATGTTATTTTCAGCCAACTCTAGCTTTCTTTAACCCAGAATAATGTCTGACTTATCTATCCATTTGCATACAATACTTCCATGTATTTGCTTCTCAGTCAGATGACTTTCACCTGATCAGTCCTTGAAATTATTGTTATTTTTGACTGATATTGAATTATGTAAAATTTGATCTTGTGCAGAGGTTACATGTTTTAATATATATCTAATATTCAACACTCTCCAAGTGTAATTGAGCTGCCAAATGGAGGGTGGGTAAAAGATTAGAGCTAAGTGAATAATAATTAGCATCTGCCTAAGTTAGCTGTTAAATGGAGCGAGGATTAGCCTCAATGAAGGAACAAGTTTGCACAATGTTGGGACTTCGGTAACCTTCCATTTTATAATGCCTTTCTAAAAAAAATCTTTAGAAAGTGCATTTTTTTATTCTTCAAAGGAAGCACATTTAGATTTATCAGTATTTTTCTTACTTCATACTTCATAATAGATTGTATATTGTCCGATAGAAACCAGGTTATTGCTGCAATATTTTGATACATTATTTGTTCAATGTTTTTTGTGACCCGATTTAATTGATATGTTTTTTTAAGATTAAAATAAAGCTTTAACTGAGAATGAATATTATGTCATCTTTGCTGTTTCTAAAAGTAAAATAGGGTATTATTCCTTCATTGTTCATCACTCCATTCTCATTTTGGCTTTACGCATTCCAACTCAGGCCTATATTTGTGTTTGCAGAATATTGAACAAGGGAAGACCTATAAACTTGTGCTCTATGTTCGTTCATCAGGGCCAATTGATATATCAGTGTCACTAACTGGTTCACAAAAGACCCTAGCTACTGCAGATTTGGTGTGAGTATTAGTGGCTTGGAATATGAAGGTCTGTCTTTTTAGTTGATGTAAACAAGTTCTGTATGTATGAATTAATGTTGCATATATCTATGCAGAGCCGATAATGTATCCAACTGGACTAAGAAGGAGATTTTGTTAAAATCAGAAGGATCAGATGCAAAAGCTAGACTTCAGCTAACCACAGCCAAAAAGGGTGTCATATGGTTTGATCAAGTGTCATTGATGCCAACAGACACCTATAAGGTAAAGTTAGCTTGAAACTATGTTGTAATGTTTGATCATCTTATTTTACTGATGTACCAACTCCCTTCTGAGCTTCAAAATTCAAGTTGTGGATTTTACATCAGCTTGATGTTATGGTGTCATCGTCGTAAAATTTGATTCAACTTAGATTGGTACTTCACAAACAAACATTTCTACTCTATCCATCTAGAAATAATATGCAACACTGTTCAGTTGTTATTTGGGGTTGCATCTAACCAAGACTAGTTATTGGGTATTGTACCCTTCACATCCTTGAGGTTGGAATAACCCCTATGGTCCCAATAGACAATAGTGAGATCATGCACACTTGCAGTCACATTACCCAAACCCTCCTTGATTTGCTGTCATTTAACATAAAGTGCACCGGTATCTATAATAATGTTAAAACCTCAGTATAATTTGTGATGTTAGACAACTTTGGAGTTTCATAGATATTCCATTGGGTTATCTTTGATCTGTACTAGCCTATATTAGCTTTTGGTATGGTCTATTTACTGTCTGATAAGTCTTCTCTTGAGTCAGGGCCATGGTTTCCGAAACGACCTTTTTGAAATGGTGAAAGCTATGAAACCAGCATTCATTAGATTTCCAGGTAATAGATTATGATTCCATAGCATTTACTGTGCATGTTTGCAATGGATCTCATACACAGGTGTTTGATAGTATTAAATATGACTGCTATGTACCATGCAGGTGGCTGTTTTGTGGAGGGCGAATGGTTGAGGAATGCATTTCGCTGGAAAGAAACTATTGGAGCATGGGAGGAGAGACCTGGGCATTACGGTGATGTTTGGCATTACTGGACAGATGATGGGCTTGGTCACTTTGAGTTTTTCCAGGTCTAGATTGTGCTGCTTGGCACTTGTTGGTTTATACGATGGTTGTTTTGTATCAAAGTGAAACTTATCTTGATTTGAATGCCGTAATACCTATCTCTGCAGCTTGCGGAGGACTTGGGTGCAGCACCTGTTTGGGTGTTCAATAATGGTACCATTCATGTTACATTCACTCCAAGTAAATGTGGTACTGGTTTTATCCTACTTTTTTTTCTCATAGTGTACAATTTTCAGGAGTCAGCCACAATGACCAAGTTGACACTTCCGCCATCGCGCCATTTGTACAGGTTGCTTTTTACCTTGATTTGTGTATGTGATTATTATTTTACAAAAACTTATAAGACTCCTACTAATTAGGAGAGTCCAAAAGTCCTACTAAAAACCTAAGAACCCCCACTAATTAAGCAGCAATGGCGGCTTCGCTCCGTCCACCATGGACGGAGCTTTAAGGCCCTCCATGGACGAGGCTCTGAGCTCTGTCTATGAAGGTTTTAAGTAAGTTTTTAAAAAAATGACTTTTTAATTGAATGTTGTTTAATTTTCATTTGGGTGTTAATTAACTTCTCAATTGAGATTATAATAGATTTTGCCGTAAAAAAAATAAAATTCTCAATTGTTATGGATATGTGGTGAAAATGATAAAAATGATGATCTCAATTTTCAGACTGGTTGTGGTGGATTCGAGTTTCTGGGTAAATTTTGGAGAATTTGATACACTTCAGGGACTTGGTTGTAATTTAGAAAAAATGTCAATATCATACACATTCATTAAACATCGGTTGTTTCATATCAAACATAAACTATTTTATGTTAAATATATATTATTTATATAACACATCATCCATCAATAATTTTAAAGATAACATCGGTTATTTTGTGTTACACAGGGTATTACTGTTACATATCAAATATAGACTATTCTATATTGAACATTGGCTATTTAATAACTACAAAGTCTAGGGAAAGGGCGATTTTTCCATTAGATATGGACATTTCGCATTTTTTATTTAGGGTTTGTGTATTTTACTCAGTGCCTGTGGGTTTTTACGTACTGTATGTGGGTTTTTATTTAGGGTACGTGGGTTCTTACGTTATTTGTGGATTTTTACGTTGTCTAAGGGCGATTTTTCCATTAGATATGGACATTTCGCATTTTTTATTTAGGGTTTGTGTATTTTACTCAGTGCCTGTGGGTTTTTACGTACTGTATGTGGGTTTTTATTTAGGGTACGTGGGTTTTTACGTTATTTGTGGATTTTTACGTTGTCTGTGGGTTTTTATTTAGGGTATGTGGATTTTATTCTGTGTGTGGGTTTTACGCACTGCATGTGGATTTTTATTTAGGGTTTGTGGATTTTTATGTCGTATGTGGGTTTTTATTTAGGGCCTCTGGGTTTTAATGTAAAAAAAAGCGAAATTTCCATATCTAATGAAAAAATCGCTCTTTCCCTAGACTATCTCTTTAATAACAAACATATCCATCAATAATCTGAAGATTACATCGGCTATTTAATATCAAGCACAGTCCATCAATAATTTGAAGATACACTGGCTATGTTACATCAAGCACACACTATTCTATATCAAACATTGGCTACTTATAATAAATAGAAATTATGTACTCCCTCCGTTCCGGTTTCATCTTCCTGCGGGGTCGGGCACAAGTTTTAAGAGAAAAGTGAATAAAGTAGGAGAGAAGGTGATAAAGTAGTAAAAAGAGAGAAAAAGTATGAGAGACGGTGATAAAATAGGGAAAAAAGTCAATAAAGTAGGAGAGATAGTGTATAAAGTATGAGAAATGTTTTCCATTTAAGGGATGGGAAGATGATGAAGTTGGGACGGACCAAAATGGAATACGGGAAGATGAAGCTGGGGTGGAGGGAGTATATTAATAAAAGATAGATGGTGTTTGATAAATCAATCAGTGTTGTTCTATAAAAACAAGAAATATATGGGTCAAATTCTAAATATTTATAAATCTATCAAAATTCAAAATTGCAAAAAATCCATCTGAACCTCCCATCACCATGGACAAACACAGCCACTACCACATCAACCTTAAAACATTGTCAATGGAAGCTTGACAATATTCCAAGCACCAGAAATACCTCAATTTTGCAAGAAATTGAAGAAGAAACAAAAGCAAATTCAAAATTCTTTTATACTCCATGGACAAAGCTTAAAAAATTCTCCGTCCATGAACGGAGCAGCACCAAGCAATTGCAGTGAGCAAAACCTTTTGCTCACTGCTGATAGCAGCCATGGCTGCTGCAGATTAATGTTTCAGCCCCTTAAAAGTTCGCGGGCTGTCCTAATGGTCAACCTGTGAAATGTAATTTTATGTGGGTTTAGTTTTGTTTGGGGCGTTTTGGACTCCCATACATAACGGATTCTTATTAGTTTGAGGATATATTAAGGTCGCACAGTGTTTTGCTCGAACTAATTTTTCACCTTAGTTTTTAGTCTTTTATTGTGATTGGTACCACACAATTAGACTGCTTGGGATCGCCCACCCATGAACTTTAATATTTATACACTTCGGATACCGTGTCACGACATTAAAAAATTAGTTCACATTTGTTGGATACAGGAAATTATGGATGGCCTCGAATTCGCTAGAGGTGATTCTAAATCACAATGGGGTTCTGTTAGAGCAGCAATGGGACACCCAGAACCTTTCGATCTGAAATATGTTGCAGTGGGCAATGAGGACTGTGGAAAGAAAAATTACGTTGGTATGTGTCATGATTATGTTAATGCTTACACATATCAGGTCCTTTTGTTTTTGTTTTCAATGCTAGGGCCTAGGTGTACTATAAGCTGCTTTTGTTTATAGGAGATAGTACGTTTGAGTTGCCACTATATTAGCTACACGAATAATTTTTTTACCTTGAAAATACTCCTCTTTATTGGTTCAGGAAACTACCGGAAATTCTATTCCGCAATTAAACGTGCATATCCAGACATCAAGATAATCTCAAACTGTGATGCTTCCTCTCGACCACTGGATCACCCAGCTGATTTGTATGACTATCATGTAAATTTCTCAATTCTGTCCCAAGCAGTACATGTTTTTCAGCATCTTATAATATTTGAAGTAGTTAGCCTCTCTATTTTCGTGGCTCTAGATTTATTCAAGTGCACATTCGGTATTCACCAAGGCAGATGCATTCGATCATGTGCCACGAAATGGTCCAAAGGTATGTTTGGTCCACTTTACCAGTTACAGTTTGGGTCGAACTGAAACTTCAAGAAATTTGACACCTTCAATTTTTTTTTTCTGGATACAACTTTTTTCGTTTGTGATTAACTTTGATAAACACTTTTCGTCTTATGGATTTTATTTCGACATTACTCAGATAAATAATTGTTGCAGGCTTTTGTGAGTGAATATGCTGTGACTGGAGATGATGCAGGACAGGGCAGTCTTTTAGCAGCTCTGGCTGAAGCTGGATTTGCTATTGGGATGGAGAAAAATTGGTACTGTGTCAACTGATCTTTTGTCAGCCGTAATTATTGTCTCTAGTACCTTTTTTTTTTTTTGTTTTTAAATAAGCACGGTTTAGCATTAGCCTCTTGGTATGTGAAGAACTTATTTTTCCTCAGTGACGTGCTAATTATTGGTCTTGCATTTATGCCTATGGTAATTTGGGTTCCAGTATAATAAATGTTGCCGACTCATAATTTATCTCGTTCAATGCAGTGATGCTGTTGAAATGGCCAGTTATGCCCCTTTGTTTGTGAACGTAAATGACAGAACGTATGACGAACTATATTTTATTCCTTACTCCTTAGAAAGTAATGCTTTGCTTTCAGTACCATGCTTAAGGAATTTTCTTTCCTATTCCTTTCATGATTTAGGTGGAACCCTGACGCGATTGTCTTCGACTCTACTCAGCATTATGGAACTCCTAGTTACTGGATGCAACATTTCTTCAAGGAGTCGAATGGTGCTACTCTTCTTAGTTCAACTCTTCAAAGCAATCCTTCCAATGCTCTTATTGCTTCTGCTATTAGGTGGAAGGATACAGAAAACAATAAGGAATACTTGAGAATAAAGGTATCTTTACCCAATTGAATTGGTTAACCAAGTTGTTTCATCATGGCAATTTATGCCGTTTGACTACTCAGCCATTACAAACATGCTGAGATCTAGGCCTTTAATTCACTTCCATTACGTGTCTTCCAGGTTGTCAATTTTGGGAGCGACAGAGTTGCTCTTCAAATATCTATTGCTGGAGTAGAGATGAATCCACTGCAATCAGTTGGGTCGAGCAAGCTTGAACTAACATCTTCTAACGTGATGGATGAGAACTCGTTTGCAGCGCCAAACAAGGTATTTAGTGAGCATTTACATTTCAACAATATATAAAGCTCCAATAATAGTTTACATGATGGTCAAGTCTAATCATCTACCCCAAATTAATCTGTAATAGCAGGTCAACTGTGGCTCTTCACTTCTACATGTTGTTGGATTTTGTTTATTGTATTGTGTTTAGTGTATGTAATTACTCAATTTGGATAAGATAGAATGGAATAATGCACGAACAGGCCACTTATAATTATCAGTACGGTAAATAAAATATGGATAAAAATACGTGTAATGAAACAGCTCAAAAATTGTAGCTACGGAAAACTAGAACTTTGGCCACATGTTTGTCAAGAGAAGTGTTTAGGAACTGGTTTGATAACAGTCCACGTCTGGTTGCATGAAACTCTTCGCAATTAATTATATCTTTTTTCTAAAATCATTTAAATATATTTATATATGCCCCTCATATCTGATTGTTTTACCGAAAATCTGGTAATTATATTGAAGCACAGAATTGGTTGAAGATCACTATGTGTTTCGAATAAAAAGGCAGAGTTAGTTTAGAAAATCGTGGAGGATTCACGCAAGATAAATTATAATTTAAGGAAATCAAGTCCAAGTTTTTTGTATCATGTTTATTTTATCAGCACAATTACCCAGTCTACTTTTTTTGATTTATTTAAACTGGTTTCCTTTTGAGTGAGATCAACTTCGGATTGAAGTAAATATTTACTTATTTAGAACATATAAATGGGCTAAGCACGGTGTATCAGTCCTATAAAAGTTTCATGTGTGTTTCTCCTTCCTGGCTAAAAGTAAGAATTGCCGACAGGGGAGTGTCATCAAGTGCGACCCATACCTTAGAAAACTTTTTTCCTTTTGCAGGTGGCTCCTGTAAAGAGTCTACTAAATGATGTTAGTGAGGAAATGGATATTGTCCTCTCTCCGCATTCCTTCACATCACTCGATTTGTTGATGAACTCAGACATAATCCAAACTGTAGGATCTGGTTCTGTTGATGTGGATAAAGCTTCATACTAAGAACACGTTCTTCTGAGTTATTGCTCAGTTCCAATAAATGAAAGTAGCAGTTTCAGTATTATATTGTGTTCTCTGCTTCCAGTTTTAAGCAAGATATTACTGCATGCTTTTGTGTGCAAAAGGAATAACCTTTGCTTGTGATTAAAAGTTACAGTACCAAGTGTTATGTCAACCATTGTCTTGAAAGATGACTTGTGCATATTAAAGCAAGAAATAATAGTCAATCAATAATATTTGTGGTACATAGTCTTCTAGTACCGGTGAAAAGCTTCCCGATTAAGGATTAACTAAAAGTAGGCACCTAAGTTTTCATTGTTAAACTGAATGAAATCTGCATCCGTGATGTTAATATTCTTTATTACTACAAAAGAGTATAAAAGGTTCTTTGAGAATGAGTCGGTTCCTTGGATGATTGGAAATACCGAACTGAGAGAATAAAAGGAAATCGACAATGATGTTTTGATTTTAATTTTGATTGAATATGTGGACTAATTCCATGTTTTTGCATAATTATGTAGTATTTTAGTATTGATGTTGAGTTGATTTATATTCTTTTTTTCTTGTTATAAGAAAGGAAATGAAAGATAGAGAGGCACTTTGGGTGTTAACAAGTATTCTGTGTTTAGTTAATTATTATTGCTTGGTATGATATATGATACGGTTGTATAGCGTACAAATATCATCTAGTTTTGGTTGTCTATTTTGTGTAGGACATTAGTGGATGGAGTATCATTGTTTGTTTGAACTGCCCGTAGCCTTTTCTCCATTTGTTGCATTCTGCATACTTGCTTCTTACGTCACTTCTAATAAAGGTTGTCACTTGGAAGGACATTGTTTTTTATACTATTTTAAGCCCGAAAGCATGAAATGTGAGTGTGAGCAGGTAGAGAAACTTATCTACCAGAGCTGAAATACAGTTGGATGCGGAATTGACTTAGGTTTTCTGTAGTCCAACCTAAAGATCAATATCTGAATGAGGTGTTATCCATATTAGGCAACTGATATGGTGCTTAGAACAATAGGTTCATGGTAAATTCTGTAGAAATCTGGAGGTCAAGAAGCGTGTTAGACCGAGTATGTATAAATCTTTGTTATTTTGTAGAGTGGGTAATTATTTTCGATGACTAGTTGTCAAGTCAGAGCAAGGATTTCATAGTGTTAATTAGAAAACGGAAAGCAACACATGATATAGTGCGATGATGAATATTAAAGACCAACATGGCATGATTCCGTGCTGATGATATCCAGTAAACAAGCAAAGCTTGGATTATGAAACATGGTGTTTACCTACTTGGTATGGTTGCCCGAGGAAAGCTAAGTGATTTTCATTTCTTTTTAATGGTTTTGGGGCATTGAGCTAAACCCAATAGATTGACTCACAGACCACTGCTGAAATGTATGGAGCTAAATTTACTGACATCTTGAATAAGTTGGCCCTGTCAGGAACTAAATCAGTCTCATTTCTCTGTTAGTCTTTCTATTTGATTGACATTCATGGACATGAAGTTGCAAGCTATATAAAAGTTATCTATATAATTAACTATTTTGCATCTTCAGTATTTCTTATACAATTAAGGTCTAGATATTATGCTTATCATCTCCTTACGAAAAAGTGCGTCTCTGAGAATTTGATATTTTCACAACTGATGACTGTTTGTTTCTCAACTTCATATTGTATTTTAAACCACTTTCCTTTTCCTTGTAATTTCAGCTTCGCACAGAAGATGACGTCCATCTTACTTCATTTTCTCATCATTTCAGCTTCGTACAAATTTTTTTATAAGCCAGGATTAATGGAGAACGGCGTCATATTGTAACATAGGGATGTTTAAAAGTGACAAGAAACAAGATAAATTGATAACATAGCTCCAAATGAGAGCGTATTCTTCGACCAGAGGTTCTGTGAGTACATTTATCCCCTCTTCTCATTTTGCACTAACTGCATTAAGTAGTTTTTATATTTTTCTGTTGAACCTCTATTTGCTCTCACCTGTCATCCTTTCCAGTGAGTTTGAGCTATTTGATGACTTCGATCACGCTTCCAGTCAGCCATAGCTAATAGAAATTTGTAGGGTGAATTACAAACTAGTACCATCCCCAATTCATTACTAATAGATGCTTACTTTTTTATTTTACAAACTAGTGTTTATTTGTACGAGTTTCCCATTACACCCTCAACTAATTTTGGGACTTGCATGTTTGCCCAAAAAAGACAATACAATCATCTGAAGTTTAATGTGATTGGATGATGCTTGTGATTTTGGATATGGTGCCTTTGGTTGCTGATGTTGCTCTTATTTTTAGATGGTGCTTGTGGTTTTCTACTTTACTTCTTCTTCTTCCTAGTGCTTTTGTCTTATAAATTGTGGATGCTTGTAGTATAATAATGTGTGATATGATTTGGTTGGTTTTAGACGATGCTTTTGGACTTGGAGATAAATGACCAAGGAATCAAGTAGAGAACATTGACTTGTGTCAATACTTCTTATGATTCGTTTTGTCGTGATTGTGAAGTGGCATAGTTATTTATTTTTTGATTCATCAAGCATATCTGCTTTGTCATTTACTTTAGTACTTATAATTTATTTGGCTATATGAGGTGTACAATTTTAGAAAAAATAGAGTTGACTTGGACTATTCGGCTCTGATACTATATCAAAATAGACTATCAAGACTTGAGTAATCACCTGAGTGGATGCTATTGACTGATCATGTATTGATGTAAGCTAGAGGACTTTATATGGATTATGAAATCCCATGATAGAGATCAAACAAACAAGATCAATCAGTAAACAAGGTCCTATAACTAACAGGTTTATGTAATCTCTGATTGACAGCATGTGGATGGAACCGAGCTGTACATTACTCTTTACCTACCTTTGCTTCATGTAACATATTGAACGGTGTAAATAGAGTGAGGATGGTGCTTCTTTTCGTATGCTGTTTTTCTGGATTTAGACAGGGTTGTTCAAAACTATTTGTCTGGTCTCTATTACACACACACAAACCTATGGCCTTTATGATTCACATTTCACACTCCCTTCTCTTGTATGCATGAACTTATGGTTGTATCTCATATTCGTCGACAAGATCATATTTTCCTAAATATTTCTCATTCATTATGTCTAATTAGCTCATCTGTCTTTTACAACTATGGCCAACATAGTTCGAACATTTCTTGAGGTGTGCTTGTCAATAATAACTCAATGCATGGTATGTTGATACTGGGTAATGAGTGTCACGATGAGACAGTTATCTACCAGAATTCAACAAGCAATCGAACTAAATCCTAACAACTCTTGTACCTGCTAATACTCACACAGTTGAACTGCTGTCAAATGTGGTAAAAGAATGTATACAGAAAGGGATTGCAATTCACTGACTAGGCAAAGATAGCCAGAAATGGAAAAGGGTGGTTAGTAGTAGTGCACAGGACTCAGTCTGCTTAAGTTTCTATGAGATTGGCCTCAGAAGAAGATTGTTCACCTTACTTTACTCCCATAAAGTAAATTGGAAGAGCCATTGAGCTTTCCTAGAAAATATAACCACCAAATTACTCCTTAATGCTCTTCTTGGAGATTTCTGGAACAAGGTGTGTTTGCATTTCTGGAATGTAACTACCAAAATCTCTGTTTACATTTTAAGTTTTCCATGTCTTAGAAAGTATGTCACAACCCCTAAGTTATATGGAAAGAAAGTAAAAGCGAGTGAATAAGCAATGCATATGTAATAATGCTAATGAAGAAAGAGGAGTTCATGTGACCTTTTTGATTGCAAAGGTCAAGCCTCTTTCATGAAAATCCCTGGATTTGAATCTTCGTGACTGAACTTTTTTCGTTGTTATTTTTTCATATGGAGTTGTGATATAACTAGTTACAATTTGAAAGATCCCGTAAGATATATAAATTTTATTTGAAGGAGGATAAAGGGCATCGGTTGATTTTCCCATTCAATACCTCAATGTCAATAAGCAAAAAGACCTGTTGGGACCGTTACTCCGTAACTAAAGTAATATGTGGACATTAAAACAAGAATGATTTGGATTATAGAATGTCAACACTAAATGTTTCTATGCTAAAAACTTGGGATAGAACCTTTGTTCGACCCTTTGCACTAGAGTATGTATTTTTATATTAAGTTGTCTATCAGCCGAATTGAGTATAATATAGCTGTCTCTGATAAATTGTTACAGTGTAAAACTATATTTACTTCTACTAAATACGAGTTGAGTTTATAAATTGAGCCAAACCTATTATAAACAGGTACTCCATTATTAGCTTGAGTGCCAATTGTCTTAACCTTTGATAAGGACCTATGGAAGAGTTGTTCTCTAATTCTATTCCAGGGTGGACACACTGTACAGTACTTGTTTCATTATTGATTTGAGTGTTTTGTAATTTAACCTTCAATATGGACATG
Source organism: Plantago elongata (assembly GCA_036897095.1). Taxonomy (NCBI): domain Eukaryota; kingdom Viridiplantae; phylum Streptophyta; class Magnoliopsida; order Lamiales; family Plantaginaceae; genus Plantago; species Plantago elongata. The sequence goes on along the minus strand of JAYMSP010000687.1, from coordinate 22,919 downwards.
ATTGAAGAGTCACCATCTGTTTCTATTTTTGGGTGGACAGTTCTTTGATTTGGATTAAAGATAATTTATCCCGTGCAACTCAATCTTGGAAGCAAGGAATTAGACTGAAAGAAAGTATCCTAATTAGCAGCTTTTGTTGAAGCAATGATAAGGTCGATACAACTCTTGTATCTCTTGACAATTGAATTTTGAATAATGAAGTGACAATTGATGATGGGCACATGCAATAGAACTCGGAGTCATTAATAAATCTGCCTGGTCTCCTTCTTTGTTAGTCACAATTCATACTTTCACCCATAGTTACAAATATCTCTTGGGTATATAATTCTTGATCATTTCTTGGTCAGTTGGTTTAGCTTATATAATTTCTTGGTCAGTTGGTTTATCTTTTTTAATAATTTAGTTCTCCTTAAAGAATTGGTGGTTATTATGATTAACACTTTGAATCTCGAACTTTTGAAAATATCAATTATGTGTGAGCGTTTAAAGTTGGCATTTGTAATGTGTGTACTGTGTAGTAATCAGTATACATGGAATCTTCATATGTTTTCTGCATGCATGTAAATATTACTGTTGTGTTAGGTGATCACTATGTATAAACATCTTAAAAGTAGTAGGGAAGGTCTCTTAAGAAGATCTTCCCATGAACTAATTAAAAAAAGAGAACTATGAATATGAAAAGGGTTACTAAATAGTTGCCAACGCAATCACCATGATGCCTGGAAAAGTTTTCTGACAGTTTATATGGCTTTCCAACTAACAAAAGACATGATGTTCCTATTATAGGTTTCTGTTACTAAGGCCTACACACTTTTTTTTTCTGGTATTTGGTTTATGATTTTCATATTTTTATTCCCTTAGTATGTCTAAACTTGCATGGTTTACATCTTAAATTGGCTACAGAAGCACTGGACTGATTCTAGACAAAATGGGTACAAGTCCCTTGTGCAGCTTTCTTTTTTTTCTTATTCTGCTGAGTTCTTTAAATCAGTCTTCTGCTACCGAAGTCGGAGAAAATCAGGTAGTTCGTCTACTTGTAAATGCCTCCAAAGCATCATCACAAAAGATACCGGAGACCCTATTTGGTATATTTTTTGAGGTAACTTTTGTTAATAGTGATCTCGTGATTAAGCTCTGAGTCGTATCTCAAATTTGGAGAATTTACATGTTTAACTCGGCTTTTTATGTTATGAAGTGGGTATGGTAGCTTTTGTCCATTAAACTGGCAAATGAGATTTCTCTAAATTTCTAGGAGATTAATCATGCTGGTGCTGGAGGATTGTGGGGAGAGCTTGTCAGCAACCGAGGTAGGTTGCATTTCCTCAGGCTTTCCTGGAAAAAGAAATTTTGGTTTCTGGCTTGTTTTTGTAAATCTATATGAGATATGATTAATACATTAGTGGTCATCAAGACGAACGGGACAAAAAGTAACGGACTCTGCCTGAGCTGCTAAACATGAAAAGGGGTTTATATTAGTACCTTATTGATGCTAATGGTCACAAGAGCTTAACTGCAGGTTTTGAAGCCGGAGGTCAAAAAACACCTTCAAGTATCTATCCTTGGTCAATCATTGGGGATGAATCATCCATACTTATATCAACAGAGCTTTCATCTTGCTTTGAAAGAAATAAAATTGCACTTCGAATGGAAGTGCTCTGTGTTTATACAGGCTCCAGCATCTGTCCCGCTGGAGGGGTTGGTATATATAACCCTGGATTCTGGGGAATGGTACGAACTCATTCTTTCAAATTCTAGGAATGTAGGTTAGTTTAATGTCAGCCATGATTGCTTTTCAGTGCATTTGAGGGGGAAAAAACTCGGGTATATTATTCAAGTGATAACTATTTTTGATTTTTCTTGACAAGGCCTTCACCTGAATGAACCTTGATTGAAACTAATTCTTTCTCAGCTGATATAGAATTATTGCCGCATTAAAAGCTAATCTTTCATTTCATATAGGATAAATATTTTAGTATTATATCCACACCTCCTTTAAGAGGAGACGACAATGCAATACTTGGTACCTGAACAGAACCAAAACCCTGGGCTCCAATCATGCATCTACTAGCACTAAATATTCCTGACTTTTCTAATAAGAGCAGTGTTAATAGAAAAGACTAAAGAGTACGAGCCTCAGTGCAACGCAAAAACCTGTCACCAATCCATGTTACAATTTCAAACTTAGTTGAAAGTGCAACCTTGCGGATGTAATTATTTTTTATATTTATCATTCAATTTTCTACCTCCTTAAATATATGTACATTTACCTTCATCATTATTGTCTTTACTTCTAGAAAGGGTGTCCTCTGTATCTGTATATAATTATTTAAATAGAAACCATGTTGTTCCTGCAGTCTTTTGTTTATCGAATTTGTCGAATATTCTTGTGACCTGAGTAAACTAATATTCTATTAATATGCAACTTACACTTGCTTGAGTTTCATGTCATTTTGCTAACAGTGTTGGGGTGTTTGTGGTGAATTTATATTTTGGGTACACTAGACTGAGATACTGCTCCTAAACTGGCAGTCTCTCCTTTGTGGAATACCCAAGATATGATTTTCTCAAATTATTGCTCATATTTCTTAGAAGTTTTCCTTCATCATAATCACTCCATGCTCATTTTGATTTCATATATTCCAACTATATTCCAAGTTCCAACTTAGACTTCTATTTGCATTTGCAGAATATTGAACAAGGGAAGACCTATAAACTGGTGCTCTATGTTCGTTCATCAGGGCCAATCAATATATCCATATCGCTGACTGGTGCACAAAAGACCTTAGCTGCTGAAACTCTTGTGTGAGTATTAGTGGCTCATAATTTGAAGATTCAAATATCCGTGCAGTTAACTCAACCAAAATTATTGTTAAAAGAGTATAATTTTTACATATATCCATGCAGAGCTGCTAATTTATCTAACTGGACTAAGAAGGAAATTTTATTAAAAGCACAAGGGTCTGATGCAAAAGCAAGACTTCAACTAACCACGGCCAAAAAAGGTGTCATATGGTTTGATCAAGTATCATTAATGCCAACAGACACATATAAGGTAAATTTAGATTGATACTATATTGAAATAGGTTTGATCACGTGATTTGCTTGATGAACCAACCGCATTAGGAGATTCAAAATGCCAAGTTTGCTTAAGCTCAACGTAATGGCATTGTCTTCATGATATAATAGTTCATGCAGAGCTGTAGAAGTTATCTTTCATTTGATTTGTACTTCACATAAACATTTCCTCTGTAACACAAAATTTCTATAACCCTAATTGTACCCCAAGTCTTCATGAAGTTTACAGTCATATTACCCTTAGCCACCTGAAACCAGCTGTTTCGTAATCATAAATTATCCGAATCTGTAGCTAGACAACCTGCCTATTGAAGTGGTATCTCTGCTAATGGAGCCCTGTTGGGTAGTTTGTGAGATTACACAAACATTACGGCGTCCTTTATTTTTCCTTGTACAATGACTGGAGATTAGGCATTTTCTTTTGAGGAAATCCTAAGATTAACACTAACATAAATTTAGCTTTTTCAATGGTTTATTTACGGCTCTGATAAGTGTTCTCTTGAGCCAGGGCCATGGCTTTCGTAGAGATCTTTTTGAGATGTTGAAAACTCTGAAACCAGCGTTTATTAGATTTCCAGGTATTACTTATTTTCTTTTCATAGCAAATGCTGGTTGTTTACTCAAAATTATCTTTTGGAAGCTTATAATATCAAAATATGACTGGTATGTAATATATCAGGTGGCTGTTTCGTGGAGGGTGCATGGTTGAGGAATGCATTTCGCTGGAAAGAAACTATTGGACCATGGGAAGAGAGGCCCGGGCATTTTGGCGACGTTTGGAATTACTGGACTGATGACGGGCTCGGTTATTTTGAGTTTTTCCAGGTACTGATTGTTCATCTTGCCATTTATTGGGGGTAACGGATGTCATTTTTGTACACATTGTTTTGATTTTTCATTTCTGCACCGGTAATATATTCTCTGTAGCTGGCAGAGGACTTGGGGGCTGCACCTGTGTGGGTATTCAACAATGGTACCATTTATGTCCTACTGCCTTGTACATTCAATCAAAGTACTCCAAGTTAACTGTTGTATGATTTTATCGTACTTGCTTTCTCATCTTTTAAAACGTTCAGGAATCAGCCACAATGACTTCATTGAAACTTCTGCAGTCGCACCATTTGTACAGGTTGTTTTTTTGCTTGACATGGGACTTTTTCGAAATATCAGGATCTCAATATGTTGACAAATAGTTTATGTGAATTTCCTTCTCTTTTTTTGCCCCCTATATAATTTTGTAAAGTTCAGCCTATCGGAGGAGTATCACATCATTAAATTGTTAGTTTACACCAAATGCAGGAAATCATGGATAGCCTAGAGTTTGCAAGAGGTGATTCTAAATCCAAATGGGGCTCTGTTAGAGCGGCAATGGGACACCCAGAACCTTTTGATTTGAAATATGTTGCAGTGGGTAACGAGGACTGTTGGAGGAAAAATTACCTTGGTATGAATTGTGATAGTTATGATGCTTATTTAATGATTTATATGCACTGAAAATTGGTTTTGGTTGTATGAAATAAAACATTTAAGCCGTCTTTAGTAATTAATAAGGATTAGGAGTTTGATTTCCTACAAATTATCTGACCTCTCATCTTATATGTTCAGGAAACTACCTGAAGTTCTATTCCGCTATAAAACGTGCATATCCTGACATCAAAATCATCTCAAACTGTGATGGTTCTGATCAACCACTGGATCACCCGGCTGATTTGTATGACTATCATGTAAACTTCTCTGTGCCTTCCCAAGCAGTGGCAAGTTACTTCTGAATGTTATAATATCTTAGCTAATTAGTCCTTTCGTATTTCTTGGATTTAGATTTATACGAGTGCAGGTGCAATTTTCAGCAAGGCTAATGCGTTTGATCGAGTATCACGAGATGGTCCCAAGGTATTTTTTTTTCAGTTTCGATATTACAAATTGGGTTAAAATGATTGTTTATGCGATTTGTTAAATGGCCCAGGCTTTTGTGAGTGAATATGCTGTGAGAGGACATGATGCTGGCAAGGGTAGTCTCTTGGCAGCTCTTGCTGAAGCTGCATTTGTTATTGGGTTGGAGAAGAATTGGTATTGTTTCAACAAATTATTTATGCAATCATTTGAGTTTGGTATTACTTTCTTGGTCTCTGATCAACTTGATTTTGCCTGCTAAACAAGTGCCTTCTGACTCATGATTATCTCCATTTCAGTGATGCCGTTGAAATGGCAAGTTATGCTCCTTTATTTGTGAATGTCAATGACAGAAAGTATGATGTACTTTTTGTCCTCAATTTCTTCAATATTCCTCAAAACTAATGCACCTTTTCCAGTACCATGCATAAAGGATACCTTTTCATTTTTCTTTCAGATGGAACCCAGATGCCATTGTCTTCGACTCTTCACAACATTATGGAACTCCTAGTTACTGGATGCAACATTTCTTCAAGGAGTCAAATGGTGCTGCTCTTCTTAGTTCTTCCCTTCAAAGCAACCCGTCCAATGCTCTTATTGCATCTGCTATTATGTGGAACGATACAGAGAACCATAATGAATACTTGAGAATAAAGGTTCATTATATTCCTGATATATGCTTCATTGCCGGAATATATGCCTTTGGCATTTACTAAAAGTATGCATCTTGATCGTCCAGGTTGTCAATTTTGGAATGGGTAAGGTGACTCTTAATATATCTATTGCTGGAGTAATGATGAACTCTCTACAATCAGCTGGTTCGAGCAAGCTTGAACTAACATCTTCTAACCTGATGGACGAGAACTCATTTGCAGCGCCGAACAAGGTATTAGTCGAGCTCTAACATTTGTTTTCTGGAAATCTCATCTTGACCTGTGTAAGTCCAGCTTAAGGCAAACCCTACCGATGGGACTAGGATAAGTCGACCTAAACACTGAAACCTTCCTCTGCAGGTGGTTCCTATCATTAGTGGACTTGATCATGTTGGTAAGGATATGGATGTAGTCCTCTCTCCAAATTCATTGACATCGTTCGACTTGTTAATGAACTCCAGGGCTTAATATGAACTGTAGTATCTGGCAGTGTTGATGTGGTAAAGCTTCACAGTAAGGAGATTGATATGTTAAGAAGTTTTGATCAGTTATAATAAATGAAAGCAGCTGTTCAAGTGCTATATTCTGTTGTTTTCGTCTTGTTTTTAGCACTATGACACTTGCATTTGTCATGTATTCTTGTTCAAAGGGTGCAACTTCATTAGTTTTAACTTTCACCAAATCTTGAAACTGGAAAAAAGTCACATGAACGTTTTACCAAGGTATTACTTGTAATGATCCAAAATCATTTTTTTCTCACTAGTGTTCAAGGTGTACAAACTGTCGTGCGTGGAATTATCGTGACTTGATAAATTTGCAGCCTTTCCTATTCCAGTTAGTGGCTAATTTTGCGTGTTTTCTATCAAGATTAGCTTGTGACCTGACTAGGGATCTTATAATAGGTAGAGCCATAAGCTTAAACTTGAAGATATCATATATATTTAGATCAGTGCACGGTTTTATGCAAATTTTGTATTCGGTGGCCAAGAAATTCTTCAACAGATAGATATGCAAATTTTTGTAGCTATTACTTGCATCATGATCCTTATGGAAATCATTGTCTTGAAAGACAGCCAAGGAATAGTAGGCAATAATTTTTGTAGTACCAATAAACAACTTCCTGATCACTAAAGTACACACCAACTTATGAATTAACTATGATTTAGCTCTTGTCGATTGCTAATTTTTATTCCTCTTTTTACCGCGACAAAACCCAACATTATATCAATTCCAATCGAATTTAAGTTGAAGAAATTACCCTAATGAGGAAATGACAACGAGTCACCAGATCAGTTTACCTGTCACTGTAGATGCACGAAACCCTTTCTTGTTGTTGACAATATCAAACACGGCATTGTTCTTGTCTCTGTTTAAGAAATCTCGGGACTGCATTTAATACTGCTGATCTGTGGGTGACTATCAGAGTTGGCATAATGGCGATAGCAGTGGTTCTCAGAACAGGTAAGTTTACTTTTAACTTGAACGCATATTTAAATTCTTGAAATATGCAAGTGAGAAAGCAAAAGGGAATTGAAGATGATATTTCAATTTTATTTTTCAATGCATTTGGACTAGTTCTATGTTTTCTTCGATATTACTATCACTTTTGCTGTTGAGTTAGTATATCATTACCTATAAAAAAGAAAATAGCTGATGGGGACAATTGAGTGTTGAAATGTTCTATTGTGTGTTAATTTAAATATTTTTGCTTCCTATGATATATGATTTTGTTCTTAAGTATTAGAATGTTAGTAGGTTTGGTTTCTATGGAGTGGGAGATTGGCGGATAAAGTATCATTGATTCATTGGTCGTTGATCTTGTTTCCTGTTTGTCAAGTTTTATATACTTTCTCCTTTATGTCTGTTCTGATGATGGGTGTGACCTTCCGGGACATTCTTTTGCCAGAACTTTGCATACAGGAACTTTTGCATGCACTAAAGCAAAGTTCGCCAAAAAAGGAATAGGTTAGTCAGTAGTGTTCATGACTCGATTTGCTTAAGCTTAATAATGAATTGACCTCAGAAAAAGATAGTTCACCTTAATTTTTAAAATGCTCTATTAGAAGAAACCTAAAAAGATGAGCCTTTGGGCTTTCTAAAACATGTAAACAACAAAATTCTCCTTAATTCTCTCTTTTAAAATTTCCTTATAATAGAAAGAATGTCACTATCCTTACTGAAAAAGAAAAGAATTTAAAGAGAGTGAAATAGTGAATGCACATGTAATAACAACGAAGTTTGTGAGGAGCAAAAGTCAGAGACATAAGAGGCAAGAGAAAGAAGAGTTGTATTTCGATCTTATCCTTGCTTCAGCGAAAGCTGTCAGGCATTTTAGGATACTTTGGTTCAGTCCAAGTCTTGCTTCCACTATTGTGTTGCTTGGGATAAATTATTTTAATCCGCACAAAGGCACTGCTCTCCCAGGAATAGATACTCCGATAATGTCCTTATATAAGACTACGTACACTCTGTCAATACTGTTCACCTTACCTTACTTAAGTTAACCATTGCAAAAGTTCAGGCTCTTTGATAAAAATTCTTGGGTTTGAATCTTCGTAATGAGAACTTTTCATCTTTAACTTTTCAGATAGATGGTAAGATAACTAGTTACGGTGCCCAGGCCGCATCTGAGGTTTGAAGTTACAGTATATCTAAAGATGGAGGACTAGACGTCATTTGGTTTATGTATTGAACATCTCAATCTCAATAATCAAAAGAGTAAAAATAAAAATAAAAACTATTACTCTGTCAACGAAACAAAATAACAATATTGTGACATAAAAAAGAGAATATTTTTTTATTATAGAACGACAACACCTAAACTTTTCTAGGCAAAAAACCTTGGAATAGACGGTTTATGCATCAAGAAATGGATATTACTCTAATTGATAATATACTTTGGTTCAACCCTGTGCAAGAGTATGTATCTCTAGATTAAGTTGTTGTCACCAAAATTGAGTATATTTTAGCCTCCTCTAATTAATTTTACAATGTAAAACCCTTTATATATAATATATATAGTATACTACTGCCTAATACAAAGTCGAGCTTATAATTTAGTTCATCGTGGTTTCAACAGGTACCCAACCATTATTAGCTTGAGGGATAAGTCCTAACCTTCAATAAGGACACTGGAAGAGTTATTCTCTATTTCTATTCCAGGGTGGATGGTACTTGATCATTGTTGACATGAGTGTAACAGATCTTAACCTTCACTAAGGACATTGTTGAAAACTCGCCATCTGTTCCTATTTCTGGGCATACAGCACTTTGATCCAGATGATCATAATTTATCTCAAGCATCACAAGACTTTGATTGGAACCATGTATTGGAAAATTCCGAATAGCTTTTGTTGAAGCAATGCTAAGATTGAAATACAACTCTTCTTTTTCTTGCCTCAAATGTCTCTGTCTTTATTCCTTACCAATTTTCCAGTCACGAAGTGACAAATTAATGGTAATGAGCAGGCAAATAGCTCACTATAAATCTGCCTGATCTCTTTGCTTCAGAGTCCATACCTTCACCAATAATTAAAATTATCTCTACTGGTTTTAATAGTTTTGAATATTTTGAGGTAAATTGGTTCAGCTTATATTTTTACTTGGTAAATTGCTTGAATTACTATGTCATAATTGTGGAATCCTTTCGCTTGTTTAATTTGGGATTGCATGAATATGATGCTGTAGCTAAGTTGTCTCTGTAAAATGTTAGTGATGTTAATATAATTGTAAAATTTTGTTGTTTGAAGTTTGTTTTTCTTGTTAATAACTAGCTTATAATTTTGTTGGTTTTCCTATCAACTGGTGTTACCTATATAACAAAAATACTTGTGGGTTCTCTGGAATGTGCTTAACTTGAAAAAGGTGATGGACCGTAAAGTTCTCAAGTTTTCATTTTTGATTTATTTTATTTGCCTAGCTCGTATCTCTTGTTTGTGTTGGGAAAAGCTAGAGCACTGATATATTGCACTAGGATAAGGATGTCCATAGTGTAAGAGAAGATGCAAGAATATTGCTTGCTCAAGATTCCACCGTGCTTTGGTGAGTGCAGATATAACATGTAGCTAGATGCACAAATAGTTTGGCAAGGGGAGATCAAATAGAATGTTTAATAGTTACGTTTAAACAAAAAAAAAAAGGAAAGTGAATGACTAGTCAACATGCAATCACCAGGAATGTGTGAAATTGATGAGTGATGAACAATTGAACATGCAATATTTATGCTTAAGATGATTCTTGCTACGTTAAGATGCCTTAGTAGTTGTGCTTCATGCATCATAACTGATGTATATAACTAACTTCAAAGACTCTTCGAGATGTTACTAGGCACAAACAGTAGATGATTGGCTTTCTTTTCGTATGATAAATGTGTTAGGATTCAAGTTGGCATATGCAGTGTTGTTTATGTAATCCATAAACAGGAACCTCTATTGCTTGTTGCATGTATGTATATGTCCTTATATTAGTTGATCTCTATATGTAGTAACATCTTAACTGAGTACTCGCAACTCGCAAGGTCTCTAAGAAGATTCTAACATAAACTGGTTACGTAACCAGAAAGTGTTTTCTGAATCACAAAAAACAAAAATGAATTTTCTATTAGAGATTTCTCTGTTATTCGGGCTTCATCATTTTCCTGTTAATTGGTTTATGTTTATCTATTTTTTTATACTAGAGAGGATGTCTAACTTGCAGGGTCTATATCATAAATTTACTGCAGAAGCGCACACTGGACGATTCAGGAAGAAATGGGTACAAGTCCCTTGTGCAGAGTTCTTCTTTTTCTTAATATTCTACTAACTTTTTCGAAACAATTTTCTGCTACCAAAGTTGAAGCAGATCAGACAGTTTCTCTAGTTGTAAATGCCTCCAAAGAATCATCAAGAAAGATACCAGAGACTATGTTTGGTGCATTTTTTGAGGTAACATTGGTCTGCAGTTATGGAATTTCTTGATAAAGGCATGCATTGTTTCTTTGATGTTTTTGGTGTATTTACAAAATCCTTAGCTCAGGCTTCATTTTTTAAGTGGGTAATGCTCGCTTTTATGTATCAACCCTGAAATGTGTTTCTTTTAAAAAATCCTCAGGAGATTAATCATGCTGGTTCTGGAGGTTTATGGGGAGAGCTTGTCAACAACCGAGGTAGGTTGGAATTTCTTTCAATCTACTTTCCTGGAAAGAGAGAATTTGCTAATAATTTGTTTTTTTATAAAGGATAGATGATTATACCAGAAAAGGTTATTGAAGACACACGAGAACGAGATAAACAATAATAATAAATTGCTCTTGAGCTGCTTAACAGAGTCAGGAGTTTTATATCCCTATAGATGCTAACAATTCAGTTTAACTGCAGGTTTTGAGGCGGGAGGTCAAAACACACCTTCATATATTGATCCTTGGTCAGTCATTGGTGATGAATCATCCTTAATTATATCTACTGAACGTTCATCTTGCTTTGAAAGAAATAAAATTGCACTTCGAATGGAAGTGCTCTGTGATGATCATACAGGCCCCAACATCTGTCCCGCTGGAGGAATCGGTATATATAACCCTGGCTTCTGGGGGATGGTAATAACTTTCGTTTTCTCTAACGACAATAACAATTTAATTTTTTTAATCAAATGCCGAATATTTTTGTTTATTCTTGATAAGGCTATCACCAGAATGACCCTCCTGAACAATGTATTCCCAGTTGATATTGAATTACAGCCTCATTAAAAGCCAATTCTTGCATATGTTTCTAGTATTTATGATATCCAATATCCCCTCCTTTTAGAGGAGACAACAATACAATAGCTAGTAGTGTACCCGACCAGAACCATTGTGCCCTGAACTTTAATCATACATCTACCAGCACGATATGTCAATATGGGTCTTCTCAAGAGAGGTTAGCCCGATTTACTAATGGGAGCAAGTGTTATAAATATAATTAATTATAGCACTTATTATATGTACATGCTGAGTTTATAATAGAGAAATTATTAGCCTCAATGTAAAGCACAAACCTGCCGCCATGTTAAAATCTATACTTGATCATCCTTTAAAATGTCATTCTTAAGGGGGAGAAGTTTATTCAACTTATATGTAGGTTGCATGATCTTCTCACAAGTGACACGCCCCTCATGAGTAGGCTACTGGCTCTAAATGTTGAATCATAATAGCCAACTTTGGGCAAGCCAGAATTGTCATCAGCTGCAGCACCCACCATCAACTTGGGTCTGCTCTAATACCATATTAAGTTGGGCTATCATCCCCTTAAAAGGCCTTTTAGGTATGAAGATTATCGTAGTTTGCATGATTCTATCACACGTGAAGTGGGATATTCTATTTTTAATGCTAATTAGATTCTAACACAATAGATTCTTTACTACACGTAATGGGTGTCCCCGGTTCTCATATATATTTGGTTGAATAGCAACCAAGTCATTCCTGCAGCTTATTCAGTAAATTGGTAACCTGATTAAATTATTCAATTTCTTTCTTTTTTTTAAATATATGAAACTTTTACCTACATATGAATGAGTTTTATGTACGTTCTGTAATTTCGCATAATATGTAAATGTAGATGTTTGCATGGTTGCTCCAGATATATTTTAAGTAAAATTGATGATCACTCCATACTTTGATCTTATTTTTTTTTAACCATAGACGTATATCTGTCTGTGCAGAATATTGAACAAGGGAAGACCTATAAACTGGTGCTCTATATTCGTTCATCCGGGCCAATTGATATATCCGTGTCTCTAACTGGCGCACAAAAGACCCTAGCTTCAGAATCATTGGTGTGAGTATTAGTGGCTCCTGTATTTTAATGTCAGTTTAGTTCATTCAACCATGTTTTGTTTATAAAGAGATTTTTTACGCGTATCTATGCAGAGCTGATGGTTTATCTAACTGGACTAAGAAGGAGATATTATTAAAAGCACAAGGATCTGATACAAAAGCAAGACTTCAACTAACCACGACCAAAAAAGGTGTCATATGGCTTGATCAAGTATCATTGATGCCAACAGACACTTATAAGGTAAATTTAGTTTGGAACCATATTGATATTGATTTCGTTACCATATTTTACTTGATGAACCAACCCCGTCCAAAGCTTCAACATGTTCAGTTTCCTTTAGCTCAATGTTATGGCGTTTCGGTCCGAATACAGTGCGTTCAGTTCCATAAAGTTGTTATCTTTAATTGATATTGTATTTGACACATAACATTTCTTCCTTGACAAATGGCCTCTATGGTCCTAATTGTACCTGAATTTCTCATGAAGTTTGCATTTGCATTACCCTTAGCCTAATGAAATTTGCTGTTCTGTAACATGAGTTTATCGAACTTCCTAAGTTATTCAAGCTGCCAATTGTAGTGGTATGCCTGTTACTACTGGAATTCTTCGATACAATTGTAGTGGTATGTCTGATGTTACACAAGCTTTTATGGTGTCATTTATGTTTCCTTGTAAATGACTGGAGATTAAGCATTTTATCTGTTTAGGTAATTCAAATGAAGACCAACTTTGGTAATGGTTTATAAGTTATAACAGTTCTGATAAGAGTGTTCTCCTGATTCAGGGCCATGGTTTTCGGATAGATCTTTTTGAGATGTTGAAAACTCTGAAACCAGCATTTATTAGATTTCCAGGTATTGCCTATAATTTTTTCATAGCATTTGCTACTTGCATACACTAAATTCTCTTTACGAAGTTTTGCAATCTTTAAATGTATATGCTATGTACCATATCAGGAGGCTGCTTCGTGGAGGGTATATATTTGAGGAATGCATTTCGCTGGAAAGAAACTATTGGACCATGGGAGGAGAGGCCAGGGCATTTCGGTGACGTTTGGGAATACTGGACTGACGATGGGCTGGGTTATTTTGAGCTCTTGCAGGTACAAATTATGCATCCAGCAATTTGTTCTGTTAATGAATGTTTGTTTTTGTCCCAAAATATATTTGATTTTCAATTTCTGCACCGTATTACTTTTTCTGCAGCTTGCGGAGGACTTGGGGGCAGCACCTGTGTGGGTGTTCAACAATGGTAATATTTATGTTTTACTGCTACATACGTCCACTCCAAGTAACTGTTGCATGAGTTAATCTTACTTTTCTTTCTCATCTTTGAAAATTTCAGGAGTCAGCCACACGGAATCTGTTGACACTTCCCTAATCGCACCATTTGTACAGGTTGGTTTTCTGCTTTATTTTGGACATGTTGATTATTGTTTTATACATATTAAGATCTCAAAATTGGGCTAATTGCATTTCTTTTGTTCAACTCGAAGTACTCTGTAGTTGAGGGCCTACAAATTTTTATTTTCTTATTTTGCAAAATTGTTCCTTAAGGCCATATACCCATTCACATTCGTATCTCTAGGTATTCGCTATGTGGATGAATTTTTTCAAAAATTGTTTAGTTTTTTCCTAATAATTTCCTTTGAGCTTCCATGGAGATTATTTTTATTGCTGTGGGACTTTTATGATAGGATTAGTGTTTATGTTGAATGAATTTGAGATTTATTGCTTCAATTTGGAAATTAGTTTTAGTAAGGTTTCGCTCAAATCGAAATAAGTATTTTTTTCCCTTCAAATTAGGGTTAATATTAGGGTGTGTTTGGCCAACAAAAAAACTCACAAATCCACCTCAGCTGTTACAACATGGCTATATGACCAAAAACACGAACGAAAATCCGGAAAATTGGTTTTTTGAGGAAGTAGAATGCTATTATAGGAATTGTACGGACCTCAAAACCCAAGAGCTTCAAGTTAAGGGACCATATTTTTTATTCACCATGTCAGAGGTTTTCATAAGCAGTTCATGTGAAAGTCCTCTTTTTTTTGCTTTTTTTTCTTTTCTTTTCTTTTCTTTCTTTTCTTTTCTTTTGTATGTGTGTGTGTGTGTGTTAACATGTCTTTTGATGAATTATCACGGTGTTGAATACTTGTACTGTCAATTTGCACCAAATGCAGGAAATTATGGATGGCCTAGAGTTTGCAAGAGGTGATTCTAAATCCAAATGGGGCTCTGTTAGAGCGGCAATGGGACACCCAGAACCTTTTGATTTGAAATATGTTGGAGGGGGTAACGAGGACTGTGGGAAGAAAGATTACCTTGGTATGTTTCATGATCGGATGCTTTTATATCATGACCTGTGGGCACTATATGCTGGTTTTGGCTGTAGAAATAGTATATTTGAGCTTTCTTTTGTAAGTAGCAGGAATGAACTTTTCATCTGACCTTGAAAGTTCTCATCTTATGGTTCAGGAAACTACCTGAAGTTCTATTCTGCTATAAAGCGTGCATATCCTGACATCAAAATCATCTCAAACTGTGATGCTTCCCATCGACCACTGGATCACCCAGCTGATTTGTATGACTATCATGTAAACATCTCTATCCTGTCCGGCTGTCGCAAGAGGCGACAAGTTATTGTTCTGAAATTTATAATATTTTAGCTAATTAGTCTACTTCTTCCTTATTTTCTTGTATTTAGATTTATAGGAATGCACCTGAAATATTCAGTATGGCTCACGCATTTGATCGAGCATTAAGAAATGGTCCGAAGGTATTTTTTTTTTTCACTTTAGAAATTACAATTTTGGCTGATATTATTGTTAAAGTGATTTGATAAATGGTCCAGGCTTTTGTGAGTGAATATGCTGTGAATAGAAGTGATGCCGCCAAGGGTAATCTTTTGGCAGCTCTTGCTGAAGCTGGATTTCTTATTGGGTTAGAGAAGAACTGGTATTGTTTCGAAAAATTATATATACAGTGATTTGGATATGATAGTACTTTCTTGGTGTCTGAACAACTTGATTTTTCTCCAATTATGTGCTAAGTAATTGCTTTCTGACTCATAATTATCTCCTTCATTGCAGTGATGTTGTTGAAATGGCAAGTTATGCTCCGTTATTTGTGAATGTCAATGACAGAAAGTATGATGCACTATTTATCCTCAAATTCTCCACTATCCTTCAAACCTAATGCTTCTCTTTCAGTACCATGCATAAATGTTATTTTGTTTTTTTATTCCTTCAGATGGGACCCAGATTCAATTGTCTTCGACTCTTCACAACATTATGGAACTCCTAGTTACTGGATGCAACATTTCTTTAAGGAGTCAAATGGTGCTACTCTTCTTAGTTCTTCCCTTCAAAGCACCCCGTCCAATACTCTTATTGCGTCTGCTATTGTGTGTAAGGATTCAGAGAGCCATAATGATTACTTGAGAATAAAGGTTAAATTGCCCTGGATTCAATTGTTGGACCTGTAATTTTCACCACGACTATATATGCTGAATTCGCGGAGCTTTATGCCTTTGGCATTTAAATAAGTTTCCATCTTGATCATCCAGGTTGTCAATTTTGGAAGCAGTAAGGTGGCTCTTCATATATCTATTGCTGGGGTAGTCATGAACTCTCTACAAGTAGCTGGGTCGAGCAAGCTTGAACTAACATCTTCTAACTTGATGGACGAGAATACATTTACAGCGCCGAACAAGGTTAGTCAAGCTGTAACATATGTTTTCTGAAAACTCTCATCTTGACCTGAGTAAGTCCAGGTTAAGCCAAACTCTACCGATTCCTCTGCAGGTGGTTCCTGTTAAGAGTGGACTAGATCATGTCGGTACGGATATGGATGTAGTCCTCTCTCCACATTCATTGACATCACTTAACTTGTTAATGAACTCCGGACTTAATATGAACTGAAGTATCTGGCACTGTTGATGTGGTAAAGCTTCATACTAATGAGATTGATATATTAAGATGGTTTTAATAAATGGAAGCAGCTATTTAAGTGATATATTCTGTTGTTTTGCATTCTTGTTGTTAGAACTGACACTTGCATTCTGCATGCATTCTTGTTCAGAGGGTGCAACTTTATTTTTGTTATCAAGTGTTTCCAAATCTTGTGAAACTTGAGAAACCACATGAATATTTACTAAGGCGTTACTAGGAAAGGTCCATAATTAATTTTCACGCACTAGTATTGGAGGGGGTTAATATGGGCTCGGTGTATAAACTGTCATGTGTGATATTATGGTGACTTGATAGGATTTGCAATGATGTTTTGAAATAAGTAGTGGGAATGTAGAAGCAAACCACTAAAAAGTATATCTTGGAATAAAATTCATGCAAAGGACTTTTCCTTTTCAGTTCATGGCTGATTTTGCATGTTTTCTCTCAAGATTAAGTTGTGGCTGACTAGGTATCTTCTAATAGGTAGAGCCATAAGCTTAGACTAGAAGTGAGCGTATGTATTTAGATCATCAGACGGTTTTATGAAAAACTTTTATTCAGTGGCCAAGACCCAACAACAAGAAATGCAAATTTATGCAGCTATGTACTTTAATCAGGATCCTTATGGGAATCATTGTCTTGGAAGACAGACAAGGAGAATTAGTGCAATAATCTTTTTGGCACCAATGAACAACTTCCTGATCACTAAAATTACGTACCTATTTATGAATTACTGAACCGGATATTAGTTACAATTTAGTCCTTGTTGGTTGCTATTTTTATTCCACTCTTTATCATGACAAAACTTTGAATCAATTCCTGTCGAATTTATTTTGAAGAAATTACCGTGATGAGGAAATGATTGGATGGGGACAATTTGGGCGTTGAATTGTTCTATTGTTTGTTCATTTAAATTTAAGTATTCGCTTCCTTCGATATATGATTTTGTTCTGAAGTGTAAGAATAATTCTTTGGAGTGGGACATTGGTGCATAAAGTAACAAGTCTTATTGTAGCCCTTTTCCAGTTTGTCATGTTTTATATACTTTCTCCTTTGTGTCTAGCTGTTCTGACGAAGGGTGTGACCTCTAGGGACATTCTTTTGCCAGGAATTTAAGTCCAAAATCACCATGTTTGATTAGATAAAGGAACGTATTTACCAGGGTTGAAATACTGCTGGATACGGAAATTAATATAATATTCTCCTGTTCAACTTATAGAAGAGTATCAATGTTGGTGTTTAAATCCATATGGCCATGCTTTAAACTTGGAAAGGCATCCTTGGTATATTAGGCTACTTAGATGGTGCAGAGAAATACAGGTTCTTTGTTACAAACTGCTAGGCAACATGTTTGTCCTGAAGGAAGCATGCATGAATGGTTGGGTTGACTAAGAAGGTTCGAAGAGATTCATTTTAGATGGCTTTGGGGAATTGAGCTAAACCCAATAGATACACAACTACCGAGTAGTGAAATGCCAGGAGCTAAATCTGTCTCATGTCTCTGTTTTTTTGTTTACAACTGAAGTGAAATGCTTTGATGAATATGAAGTTGCAATCTTTATAAAAAAACAAAAAAAATCTATATAATTTTATCTTCAATGTGTATTTAACTAGAAGGTCTAGATACTATGCTTATCATCTCCGTGGGATTTCGAGACTGATGACTGTTTAAGAAAATGGCCAATTTTGTTGAAACCCACTTCCATATTTCTCGTCATTTAGCTTCATAAATAAGTTGGATCCATTTAATTCAATTTTTCATCAAGTTTATGTGGGTTGCGATTGTATTGGCCGGTTAGTTTGGGTGAGATTATGTTGGGGGTATGAATCTGCTTCTGCAGGTTTCGCCTCCACTGTACTGGTCTGTTTCTGTTGTATTCGTTATGCATTCTAAAACATGTGTCCCGATACATTTGTGCGTTCTTATTGATGTTCCTTAAACATACTAAATTTGGTTCTTCTTCCTTTATCCCCTTTTGTTGGATAATTTGGTTTAATTCCGTTAATGCAAGTCCTGAAAATCAGTTTCTTGGAACTGCACGCCTTCAGTAGCCTTTGTAGCCTTTGGTGTGCTTCTTATCATGCATCACAATGGCTTGCATAGTTTTCTTTGTACTGTTTTGCTGCCCCGGGATTCTTGCGACAATTGTATATGCAAGGGGTAAATGGGAAGGGCCATCATATAGATCGGCGTGAAGTCTCTTCTGCTGTTTATATTTTTCCATAGGGATGCTTGAGAGTCGCAAGAAACAAGATAAATTGATAGCACAGATCTGACGAGAGTTTCTTCTTCAAAAAAGGATTCTGTGAGTACCTTTATTCCCTCTTCTCATCTTGTAAGTTTTATATTTTCCTGCGAACCTATGGTTGCTCTCACCTAAGCTCTCATATTTTCCAGCGAGGTTAAGCTATTTTATTAAGTTAATTACACTTTCAGGTAGCCATAGGTAATCGACATTTGTATTCTACAAGAATGTTTAGATTTGTTTATCTTTTTGCTAGTGTGTGAGGGAAATTGGTCATGGGTGATTGAGTTTATCTGCACTTTTCTTTCTAAATCTCAATAAAAAGGCATCTTTGTGCAGGTTTCTTAAAATATGCATAAAAATAAGACTAGGGTACTTGAAGCAGGTAACTAGCTATATGAGGTGTACTATTTAGAATGCTGCATATGCCTTGAGAAGTTGTGGATGGAACCGAGTGTGTACATTATCACTTTGCAACTACCCTTGCTTGTAGCATAAAAATCAGTAAGACAACATATTAGGCTCACAAATAAAGTAAAAATCAAACCTTTCGACAATACCATCCCAGTTAGACTGATAAATCAGGCTAGAAATCAAATGTTTGAAGGAAATGTTGTTGTAGGAAAAAAGAAAAGGGAAAGCCCACCAACAGAATTACCAAGAAATGAAGTCCACAGGCATTAACGCAGACATAACACTTGACTACTTGTTTCCACATGCATGAAAATAACGTTTTAACCTAAACATGTTCTAAAATTGGCAAATATTTGGAGTGAGTTGAACATTTTAGCAAGAAATGTAACAGAAAAAGAGAGAGTTCACTGCTTCAGAAAAGTATACCTCTGAACCGAATGAAGATGACAGAGATGGAATGAGACGTGCGCTTTTCTTTTTCTGTGCTGTTACCTGGAGTTTGACACTTTTGTCTCGTCTTCGTTCACACCATTATTTGGATATTGGCTATAACTCATGTACACACCTATAGGCTTTATGATTCACCCTTTAAACTTTGAAGCAGATTTACCCTCTTTGCTTGTATCAATGAACTTGTCAGTTGTTTCTGATATTCAATCATTAGATCATATATTGCTAAAATTTCCTCATTCATTATGTCTAATAAACTTATCTGTCAACTTAATTGGCCAACCTACCCTGTGCTGACTTGGGCATAACAAGTTAACAACTACGACCAACATATTGCCAACAGTTCTTGAGGTGTGTTTGTCAATTACAGCACAGTTACTGCCATATGCCAGAATGCAACAAGTCATCAAAACCAAATTTTAGCAAATCTTATATACCTTATCGTACTTGAAGTGCTATAAAATGTGAAAAAATAATTTATACATGAAGGGAGGAAAATTCACATTGATTTAAAGCAAAGTTAGCCAAAACCGGTGCTTTATACTTACTCCAAAGTTACTGAAACCAATACCCAACAAAACCCTATGGGTTTTTTTAGTATCTTCGTAGGTAAGAATATCCTAGAAAATACCCTAGAGACGATCAGGCTAGTGAATAGTTTAGAATAATGTGCTAGAATCTTTTCTGAAGCGCTGTGCCTAGAATTTTATAAATTTTCTTTGTTTCTCTTGCTTGTTATCTTTGAAAATAATTCTTTCATTTTAAGTAAGTATCCGCCAATGAACCTTTTCCGGATAATTCCGTAAAAAAAAGTCCAAGCTCGGGAATCTAGAAAGTCGTAGGAAAGCATTTCTTCGGAAAGTACGAAAGTCGCTTGAGAGTTTCAACCCCGTGCATATGGATTGATTAGTAGTGTTCATGAATCATGACTCCAGGTATGTATAGAGAGCTTAACCATTTCTAGCATCATCTACGATGCCCCCTGACTCCAGGCAGTTAAACTGGTACTGTTATATTTAAGACAACGTGAGTTGAAACACATGCGCTGGACTTCTTGGTTACTATATTTCAAAACAGGGAGAAGGGAAGAAATGGAAAACTAAGGGTCATACTTTTTAAGATAGGTAATAGAACAGACTTGGTTTTCATAAATAAAACTCAAGTGTAAGCTTATGTCGTTTTAATGGTATTTCTTTATATACTAACATGAATACTGAACCTTGTTGAATTGTGCTCATATTTATGAGTAGCTCTTTTGTTTTCAGCATGGCTAATTTGTTGTCCCTTAAGAGCAGTTGTTTTTTTTCCAACTCAACACATGGGACAAAGCACGAACATGGAAGAAGTTCTCAACTAGATTAAGGAAGAGAAGAAAGTATGAAGAATCTTACACAATTGAAAAAAAATTGGACTTTTTCCCTGGACTAATTCCAAACCCCGAGTTTTGTACATTGGCTAAATTACTAGAGTGTAACCATCTGCAGATGGGTCTCCCTTTCTCTGTGCACTAGAAAGGATAGTGTGTGTATATCATGCAGCCTTCCATTATGGGTCTGCTTCCGGCCCTGAACAAGCGGAACAACTGTCTGAACACCTAGAATTTCCTTTCTGGATGCTAACTCAAACAAAAATGGATCAGTTCTGATGCTTCTTGAATTTGCAGCTGGAAGTTGTGATGTCCATTCTGGACCACCAAGTTTCTTAGTTTGAACATGTATAAGTTTTCTGCCAAATTGACAATACTTTTTTTTTCTACATAGGTTCTATGTTATTTGGTCCTAGCATACCCTTCAACATCTATAGGTGTAAGTACCCTTGGAAATTCTGCAACTATTTTCCTCTTTGGATTTAGAACATTAGTTTCTGTTGAGTTCTTAGTTGAAAGAAACGTAATCTATCGTTCCAGACTTCCAGGTTGGTACTGTTTCAAGGAAGCAAGATGCAAATGATGCCATAAAACATTGGAGCAAAGTTCCTTAACATTCCTGCTATGGTGAAGGTATAGACTAATTTTCACTTCAAGAAGCTAACATTTGGAGCTTGGATGAGGATTTTAGTTGGTTTCCTTATTCGATACTTTTGGTTGTCTCGGGACATCATAGATGATGTTAGAAATGGTCAGGCTCTATACAGTTATCTACCAGAATGCAACAAGTAATTAAAACCAAAATTTTGCAGATCTTATACCTACGAATACTTGGGAACAATAACTTCTGTATATACTAAAGGGAGGAAAATTTACATTGACTGAAGCAAAGTTCACCGGAAAAGGAATAGTTTAGCCAGAAATGTTCATAACTGTATCTGCTTAAGTTCACTAATGAAATTGACCTCAGAAGAAGATAGTTCACCTTGATTTACTGCTATAAATTATCTTTTCAAGGAAACCTAAAACGTAAATTTGAGCCTTTGGGATTTCCTAAAAAATATAACCAACAAAATACTCCTTAATTAGTACTCTCTTTTAAGTTTTCCTTGTCATAGAAAAGAATGTCACAATCTTCGATAATGTCCCAACCGAGGATAAGGTTACACTCAAGTCAATAATGATGAAGTAATGTCCACCTTCCTTAACTTCTGTATGAATTTAAATCGAGCATTGCAAAAGTTAAGGCTCTTTGAAAATTCTTTGATATATGAATCTTCGGGATGAAAGCTTTTCCGGCTTTAGCTTTTCAAATAGTATTGTAAGATAACTAGTTAAGATGCAGAGTTCGCATGTGAGGTTTGAAGTCATATCGGGGACTACACATCATTTGGTTTTCCCATTTGACATCTCAATCTCAATAATCAAAAGAGTGAAGAAACAAAATAACGATATGTTGACATTGAAAATAGAATAATTTTTATTACAGAATGACAACCACTAATTTTTTTTTCATGCAAAACCTTGCGATAGACGTTTTATGCATGAAAAAATGGATACTGATAATATACTTTGGTTCAACCCTGTGCCAGAGTATGTATCTCTAAATTAAGTTGCTGTCACAAAAATTGAGTATAGTATAGTCGCCTCGGATAAATTGTAGTACAATGTAAAAACTTGCATAATATAAATATTATACTACTAGTTAATTAATGCCGAGCTTATAAAAATTGGCCTGTCGTGGTTTTAACAGGAACCCCACCATTATTAGTTCGAGTTATATGTCTTAACCTTCAATAAGGACACTGGAAAAGTTATTCGCTATTTCTATTCCAGGGTGGACAGTACTTGATCATTGTTCACATGAGTGTTACTTATCTTAACCTTCAATGAGAACATTATTGTAGAGTTGCCATCTGTTTCTGTTTCTGTTTCTGGGCATACAGCGCTTTGATCCAGATAAAAGATAATTTATCTTAAGCATCACAAGAATTGGATTAAAACAAAGAATCAGAAAAGGCCAAGTAGCTTTTGTTGAAATACAACTCTTCTTTATCTTGCCTCTGTCTTCATGCCTTACCAGCTTTAAC
>JAYMSP010000686.1:0-43870 GCA_036897095.1 Plantago elongata | reverse complement strand
GACGGTTTAACCACGCTGAAGCAAGAATTTGACGAGCCATGAAGCTATGTAACCTGATGCTCCTGTCACACACACTGTCTTCTTCATTTTTTCTCTAACTCGATCGCTCTCCTCTCCACTCTATAACTACCTCATTTTAATGCTCCTCTTGACACGTGTCGTTTTCTTATTCGTCCCCTATTTTTGAGTACGTGTATTTTCGACTGCAAACTCATTCAATTTAGTTCAACTCTGGTGAGTTGTATTTTATACTAAATTTTAATTCAGTTCGGTTAAGATAATTGCAATCGAAAAGATATAATCTAAGTATAAATTATTTGAAAGAATATAATCTAAGTATAAATTATTTAAAAGAATCGATAAATTCTAAATTATTCGAAAGAATCGACAAATTCAATTTAGTAAATGTGGAATACGTAAGTTAATGATTTATGGTTCACCACACAAGCTCTTATTTTTATTGCAATCAACAACACACAGCGACATATGTTCTACATATTTCTGATGCAAACAAAATCACAGTACTTGAACAAGATCACTTATTAAAGAGGTGACTACTCTAAATTAACAAACTTCTTCTCTTTCAAGCTTTCGACTGTTTCCTTGACGCTTGCTTCCAGAGGAGTGAGCTCAACGCCCAGTAGGCCCTTTATTTTCTCTTTCGAAACCTGGTATATCGGCTGCAGCGGCTCGGAGGCACACCTATTTGGAAATGTTTCACCAAAACTAAGTTAATTACAGCCAAAGTGTCTGAGATCTTGTCATGATGGTGCGATTTCAAGAGTTTCTAAAGTGATCTAGTTCATATAACAGAAGTCAGTTATAAAGACTTACTTCTCAGGAAGTTTAAGAGTAGGATACTGTTTGCACAATATGTTCATGACATCTGCAAAGTGAGCAACTCTCTCCACCATAAGATATCTCCCTTTGGCAGGAGTCTCATAAGCCAAAATGTGTGCTAGTGCAACATCTTTCACATTTACCCATCCAAGACTCATATTCGTGTATGTCTCAGAACCTGTATTCCAAGGAACAGAGAGGCACATAGTAAACTCTCAAGGATGAAGTCTGACAAGCTGATCCAGTAGAAGTGGTTCCAGCAAATTAACTTAAACAATATATCAGCACATAAAGCATCAAATATTGCTAATTCAAGAGAAAGGAATAGGCCTAGATGAGAGAACGGAGAACTAACCGCTTATCATGCCCAAAATTGCAGCTGAACTTGTATTGAGTGATGGCTGCAAGAGCGGCCCAATTACCATAGCCGGGTTAATGGAGATCAAGTCAAGACCTTTCTCTTTTGCAAACTCCCACGCAGTAGATTCAGCCAATGTCTTTGAAAGTACATACCATAACTGCAGAAAGAAAATGACATGTTTCTTAGGTAAACGGTGGTGACGATATCAGCAAACCACGGAGAAGGGAGTACAAAATCAGAAAACTAGCAGCAATCTGGGCGTACCTATATGCTATTAACAAGTGCAATTTTCTGATCTTAACGAAAAGGCTCTCAGAACATGAGATCAGAATTATTATTATCTTGGATTAAACTAACTTGCGGTCAAGAATACTTTTAGAGCTTTACATTTTGGCTATATACTGTCAAAGTCCTAATGGTACCATTATATTCAAAGATGGTGCTTTCGTAATTGAGTAGACTAGCTGAAAAAGATTATGCGAAGGCAACAAACTAGAACTAACAACGAAGTAACAACCAAAAAAAAAAAAGAGAAACATAAACAACTTGCAGGATCCTATGCATCAATCTAAATTATTAGCATTGGAAATGAGCACTAACCTTGTATTGCCTGCAGAAGTCTGCATCGGAGAACCAACTCTCATCAACAACCACTTCAGGAGTTCGAGGTTTTCCATTGAAGGACACTGCAGCTTCAGAAGATGTCAAGATAACCCTCTTAACTGATGGTGTTTTCGCAACTGAATTTAGCACATTCAGTGTCCCCTTCACAGCAGGATCCAGCAAATCTTCCTATAAATAATAAATCCAATCCATGTTTGAGTGACTGCTAACTATAATTTCTTAGCTAAATCAATAAAAATCGACCCTCCAATATGCAACATATATATATCCTGGTAAGTTAAACTAAGCTTGGAAAAGAATTGTTCATAAAATGTGTGGCAATTCACAGCTTGAAACCAACATTCACATATGCTGAATTTGCTCCCTATCCTATAACTTCAACAGTACTAGTTTTTATGCACAAGTAGACAGATCTTCTATTTTTCCCGGTAGTCTTTGGATCGAATAGTCTTCCCAAAACAGATGAAAAACAAACCAGACACTTGTACACACTCAAGAACAAGAACCAAGTTTGCAGCCATAGACAAACAGCAAGAGAAGAACTATACTCTCAATCAGATTCATCAGCAATTGCCTACTATATCTCATCTCACATAATTCTAGCATACAGTAACCAAATAAGATCAATTCAATCCATCAAAACAAAATGCAACCAAACAAACCTGTGGATTCTCAGTTTCGAGGAAAAACGGAGAAGCCGTATGAAACACACCATCACACCCCTCCACCAAAGCATCAAATGATCCTTCCTCCATCAGATCCGCCTTCACCAACGTCAACCTCTCCTTTGCCCCATCAAGCGCCCGTAAATGCTCTGTCTTCTTCGGATCATCTACCAAAATTCAAGAAATTGTCAACTAGCGAGCTCAAAACAACAAAATCACAACGCAAAACTGATCAGAAAGAACAATTGCTGCTCACCGGGATTGCGAACAGACGCCTTGACATTGTAGCCACGGTTGAGGAGGAGCTTGGTGATCCATGAGGCTATGTAGCCTGATCCTCCGGTTACAGCAACAGTCTTAATTGCATTTGCCATGGTAATTTTGATAGTGGTTTGAGAGTGAGTGAGATGAGAGTGATGCAGGGGATTTATAGAGAGGGGAAGGTGCTAGGTGGATTCTTAATTGCTCCATTATTGTCTGCATCTTCTATCTCCTCTCCAACCAGCTGCAAATCACCAGCCTTGATTTTCCCTCCAAAATGCATTAAATATGACTATTTATTTCTCACCTTTCCCTTTCCGAACAAACATATACCCGACGGTCCTCTCCTAAAATGTCTTCTTACTTTCTACCCACTCTGTCTATAATCTATGTTTTTAACGGATGGCAACTATTTTTGATTGTTAGAAATGAATTTTGTTCAACGCGATTAAAATCGTATGGCAAACAAGATAGAGAGTGATAACTCGACTATAACTGAAATTTAACCACTTGACAAACAACCTTATAATGTCGATTACAATACTGGAGTAATAATTAAAAGACACTCCATTAAGGCCAAACCAAATTACAAAACATCTTTACCTCGTTCTGATATAAGTCAGACTGGAGTATTTCATAACATATCAAAGTAAGGCCAAACTAGGAGTGTAACCAGTCATGCCGGGAGGGAAAGGATGATGTCGAAGATCAATACAAGTATTCTTCTCAAGATTAATACAACAATGAATATATGGATTCACAGGAAGAAAGGTTGCAAAAACTTTTCTAGCGTTTACCAAATTTAGGGGGATAAATGATGTATTCCAATTCTTCAAGCTGTAGCGCTTCTCCCAATTACAATCTGCAGTATTCATCACCCACACACTCCAGTTCTTGCTGTAATCTTCATAATGAATGCACTCCTTTCCAACAAACAAAAAAAAGACATTCCTCCTCATGGATTGAAAACAACCTTAATTTACGAATACTACGATTACCTCTTAAATTTGGTGGTAACTCCAGAACCTCCTTAAACACCTCATTAACGAGGTCGAATCCTATGATACAGCCATCTCCCTCGTTTATTTTTTTCTCCGCCAGCCAATATGCAACCCCTTCCATAGATACACAATGATTACTAGTTCGACAGCTCCTGATATGACAAGGCAATACCAGCCGTGTAATATTACTCCATGATTTCTTCTTCTCTGAATAAACGGATAACTTGGCAGGGTACCCTCCTCCTTCAATATGTTGAGACATATATGGGTTGCCGTACGAAATCATGACTATTTTAAAATCAAGGTTAGCATGACAAACGCAAATCCTAGAATAACATAATTATAGCCTTGAGGACGCATAAAACCTTCTGTACCGGTTAAGTAGAAAAAATCCGGAGGTAGAACCGGAAGTATTTCCTTGGACTTGTTAGCTAAAGGGTTCCATAATCTGATTGAATATGACTTGGAATCATGATACCAATTATACAAACAATAGAGGCCTCTCGCTGAACCCACCACCTCCAAATCATTGCCACCACGAACATCAGTATAATTACGGAACCTATCAAAAGGCGAAGAAAAACATAGCATCACCAGTGTTAACATTCGGTTTTGTTGTCCCGGAATAAGTAAGTGACAAAAAGGTGCTTCTGGTTTGGGTTTGTGGAGAGGTGAAGATTGAGAAAGTATGGTTTCAAGATTATCAACTTGAAGTATTTCGAAACGTAGGTTAGTTTAATCAGATCTTTTACCGAAAGCTTTATCAGGATAAGGTATATGATATCTGATGGCAGTTGGCTGATCAAATCCTCTGCTTTCCCCATCGACGAACCCTCTGTTTTTCCCCATCGATGAATCCTCTGTTTTTTCAGTGGTCGAATACTCTGTTTTTCCATTGCTATAACAGAAGCAAGAAAGATCATAAACGACGTGAATAAAGAAAAGAGATTTAAGAACAATTTCACTAGGCTAAGAGGAAGTAACTTCTTACCGAACAGGACTATTGAATAGAACCTAATCCTGAAAACCTAGTACAGTAAATAAATAACCTAATGGACAAATAAGTCTGAAACCTAACAAATTTAGAAAAGGATTAAAGTTGTGTTCTGAAATTTACTAAAATAAACCGAAATAAAGTATAAATTATAATTAAGTCAAGCTTAACTGAAGTAACGTATAAAATAATAGCTAAGTCGAGGTGAACTAAAGTGATATCCCCAATAGTAACTCTTTACTCTGTAGTACTACTGTTATTTTCAACATGTGTTCACCTGACAATTCCGGTGCAATAAACATGACTAGTTCTTTTTAGTTGCATAGGCATTGACTACTCTGAAGCATATTGTCGTGCTATAGTACTGACACAATAACTGTCACCTCACCAATAACCAAATAATACTCTATTTGTCAGTCCGTCTCGATCTCGACTTCTTGTTCATAAATATTTTCTGATGTCGTTTGTGACCAACGAAAAACCATTCTTCACATACCTGGCTTTGACAATAGCTAACAATCTGCTCAAACATATGCAAAAGGGGGACACTCAGACACATATGATGATATGCAAACTCAGCATGTCCTTGAAGATGTGTGATACTTCTAACATGCCAATAGTATAACTGGCAAATAGCAAATTTTACAAATCGAACATAACAAAAGGATCACGATGTTCATAGAGCATTGTCTCTGTCTGGAATACAGAGAGCGTGCTTATTATTATCCACAACTCCATCATCTGCGGCATAGTGTTCTAAACATAATATAGGGTGCTCACATAGCTGCTGCCGGGACCTTCACGAAGTTCTTTTCAATCAGGCTTTCAACAGTTTGCTTGATGCTTTCTTTAAGAGGGGTGAATTTGACACCCAGGGCTTCTGCTCTTTTCTTAGAGACCTTGTATGTAGGTGCATATGGTTTGTCATCAGAACACCTGCAAAGAGGCAGAATACAAACATATTAGTTTTGTATGCTAAACTGTGTGAACATAGGGAAGGGGCCAATTGAATTGCAAAAGAGACGGCAACTATATCCCTTACGGACATACTTTTCTGGAAGCTTGAAATTCGGATACAGTTCTCGCAATATATTCACAACCTCTGAGTGGTGTGCTGTTCTTTCCACCATAACATATCTTCCATTGGCTGATGGAGTTTCATACGCCAATATATGGGCATCTATGACATCTTTCACATTCACAAATCCGTATGTAGCATTTGGGAATGTCTCAGCCCCTGCATATTTGAGAGATGTAAAGGTTAAAAGCCAATTCTGTAGTTTTAAGTATCAAGAAATCTGTGATAAGCCTCCAAAAACTCTTGCATTTGATGTACATAACTTACCACTTATCAAGTTACAGATATTGGCACAACTCGTATTCAGCGTTGGCTGCAATAGTGGACCAAGTACAGCCGCTGGGTTTATGGAAACCATGTCAATACCTTTCTCTTTCACAAACTTCCAGGCAGCTTCCTCAGCAATGGTCTTCGAAAGGACGTACCACATCTGATAAAGGAGTATGACAAAAGAAATGTATCAAGTCCATAGACGTATATTGAGACTGAACATTCCTCACAAACATAAACACGGACTAGATCATGACCTGATTTTTTCTGCAATGCTCTGGATCAGACCACCAGGTCTCATCAACCTCGACTTCCTCCGTAAGAGGAGTACCATTGAAAGAAACTGCGGCTTCAGAAGATGTCAAAACCACCCTCTTAACAGATGGTGTTTTTGCAACAGAACCAAGCACATTGAGTGTTCCCTTCAATGCAGGATCAAGCAAATCTTTCTGCAAATCATGAAAGCTTCAACTAACAAATACTTGCTAAACATGATCAAATTAAAAGCTATGAATTCAATAAGAATCTATCATATCCAATCATCCTTACAGCCAAGATTCTCATCCGGGTAACGTAATCTCAAAACTGAAATGAATCTGACTATATAGTATGACGTATGAACCTAAAAGGCTAAAAAACATGAAGTGAAATATAAGAATGAAAAGAAACAGCTGCAGTCCCAACACATTCACAAGTTCCTTTTGAAATAAATGTTGAAAAATTGTAACTGTAAACTGTTAACAGTTCATGTTTCTGCTTTACAACTTATACACTACACCGTCCGTCCGTCAAGACTTCGTACAGTGGACATTTGTAGACGTTACATATAACTTCATACATCACATTCTTAAGAATGTAAGAATAAGTCAGATACTCCACACACAACACATAACCAGAAAAAAAAAAAACTTTAGCACAAATTACACATTTTGACACTAAAAAAAAGCTACAAATGTTCATTATTCACTCGAAACTACGTGCCAAACCTTACGTATGAAATTCTCCGACGCTCTTATCCATATGAAATATCAGGAATTAAGTGAAGGTAAAGGAAGAAAAAAAAGCACCTGAGGATCAGAGGTATCAAAGAAAAATGGCGAAGCAGTGTGAAAAACACCATCACAACCCTCAAATAAAGGATCAAATGAGCCTTCTTCAAGTAAGTCAGCTTTAACCAATTTAAGCCTTTCCTTAGCTCCATCAAGTGAGAGCAAATGATTGGTTTTCTTAGGATCATCTGCAAATGAATTAAGAATTGTGATTGGAAGTAACTAGTACAAATTTAGGTAAAATAGAGCAAAAGTGTTGGAGAGGGTTTAAGAAGGGAATTACTTACTTGGATAACGAACGGAAGCTTTGACATTGTAACCACGCTTGAGCAATTGCTTGACTAGCCATGAAGCTATGAACCCTGATCCACCTGTTACTGCTACTGTGCTGCTCATACTTTTCTTCAATAGTTGTTCTAGTACTGTGACTCACTTTACTCCAAGTGTTTGAGAAGAAGAAGAAGATAGATAATTTAGGCAGCTTTTTGTACTGCGTTGGCTTTTAGGTTCTCTAAAGAGTTGGGAAAATACGAAAATGGCAACTTTAATATATTAAAGAATTTATTATTCGTAACTTTAGTTATTACCGTACAATTCTGATATCGTTTTAAAATAATAACTTGGTTGTTTTGAAAAAAAGTATACGTGTCAATATCTTGAGTTGAATCAAGAAACAAGCTGCAAAACTTCTTATACTTAGAAATTTGATCATAAGTTACTATAAATTGATATCATAACTTAGAAGAGTAGTTTGCAGTTAAGCTAAAATTGAAGTATAAAAGAGCAAATCAAGTTATTCCTTCACTTTTGGTTACTAAAATATTGTATTCTATTCTCAAGACATGTAATGTAACACCTAGGCTATGTGTGTGCAACACATGTCGTTTTAAAAGTTGAAAGTTACTACTAATGCTTTTAACATTTGAAACACTTAAATCAATGAATACATGTGTTTAAATCAAATTGAGACAATTGTGTCACAGTACAGAAGTTCCCTATGTCTTCTTTCATGCGGGCCATCAACTTATCGTTCAATCCTTTTTCTTCTAGAAAATTGCTACATGTACCATGTACTATGTAGCACTATAGAAAAATAAACAGACAAGCAATAGCCTTCAATATGTCCTAATCTCATTATTGGTCTAATTTGTTCATTAGATGATCTAATAGTTACACGAAACGAGGTTTTAGATCTATATTTAGACGAATCAATGTTAGTCTACAGATAGGTGCGATTCGCAATAAGTTATCAATGTGATTCGTGAAACGTTCACATATGTGATGCAGCAGGAACTTTATATTGATCAAGGACTTCGAAAAACAACATACTTCGAAATTTAAAACATTTTATGAAGGGTGCGCATTCTCTTTTTCTTCATTTTCCTTTGGAACACAGGGCGCTTATTTTTCACATACTACATTGCATATCCGTCTCATCAGAGGATTCATTTAGCTGGTGCTGGGATCTTGAAGAAATTCTTTTCAATCAAGCTCTCAACTGTTTGCTTCACACTCTCTTTCAAAGGAGTGAACTTGACACCCAAGCTTTCTGCTCTCTTTTTCGAGGCATTGTATCTAGGCGCATACGGCCTGTCATCCGCACACCTGGGCCAGAAGAATACAGTTGGATGAATTTGGTTTGGTTCACTAGAGGGGCTGAATAGCAGATTATGCAGGATCAATAAAGAAAAGTACATCGGATTAAGAACTTACTTGCCAGGAAGCTTCAAACTTGGGTATAATTCGTGCAAGATGTTCACAACCTCTGAGTGGTGCGCAGATCTCTCTACCATAAGATACCTGCCATTAGCTGAAGGAGTTTCATATGCCAGGATATGGCAATCTACGACATCCTTGACATTGACGAATCCGTATGTAGAATTTGGGAATGTCTCAGCCCCTAACATATTTGAGAGATGCCAAATAAAAAAGAAGAAGGAATGAGATTGAATCCAAGTCTAGGAAGATGACGTAAGGCTTGCTGCATTCACGTACCGCTAATTAAGTTCAAAATATTAGCGCAGCTAGTATTGAGCGTTGGCTGCAGAAGGGGACCGAGTACTGCAGTTGGGTTGACAGAAACCATGTCGATTCCTTTCTCTTTTACAAATTTCCAGGCAGCATCCTCAGCAATTGTTTTTGAAAGCACGTACCACAGCTGTTTTGTTTAAATGAATATAAAGTTTTTGTCAGGAAACAAGGCATAAAGGCTTATCACGACAAGACAAATTAAAACTAGGTCATTTTGTTACAGCATTGCATACATTGTTTCTTATGTTGAAGAAACTGGAAGAATAGGATATGACCTTATTTTTTCTGCAAAAATTGGCATCAGACCACCACGTCTCATCGATTTCCACTTCCTCTGTTAGTGGTGTACCATTGAACGCGACTGCAGCTTCAGAAGATGTCAAAATGACCCTTTTAACGGATGGTGTTTTCGCAACTGACTGGAGCAGGTTGAGTGTTCCCTTCAGTGCCGGATCAAGCAAATCTGCCTGCACAGTGAAAATTATAATTCTCACATGCATGATATATTCTCATGAAATACATACAGTAGTTCTAGGCGTTTCCCTAAAATAAACATAACCACAAATGATTTTTTTTTCACGAAAGGCACCTGTGGGTCATTAGTTGCAAAGAAAAACGGTGAAGCAGTGTGAAAAACACCCTCGCAACCATTAACCAACGAATCAAACGATCCTTCTTCGAGCAAGTCTGCTTTAATCAGTTTCAACCTTTCCTTAGCTCCATCAAATTCAAACAGGTGTTGAGTCTTCTTCGGATCATCTGCACATTAACTGATTATTTAACACACAGAAAATTCATATCTACCTGAAAACATGAATGATCAGATACACACAAAAAATGGAGAAAAGTAAGAGGCTTACTGAGATTACGAACGGATGCCTTGACAGTGTAGCCACGCTCGAGCAAATGCTTGACGAGCCATGAAGCTATAAAACCCGATCCACCTGTTACAGCTACTGTTTTACTCATCCTAATTATACCTCAGCTTTTGGGATCAGCTTTTCTTCTTCTACTATGGTGTGAGTGTGAGAGAGAGGGAGCACAAAAGCTTCAGATGAGAAAAGTTAGAGATGGCTTTGCTATATTTAGGATTTATGATGTGTCTACAACATCCTAAAACTGGAAATAGCAGACCACCACAGAAAGGATGACACACAGAGATCCAGAAATGGTCAAACCGCGAATCATCTCAATGCAGTTTAACCTTTCTTTTCTAGTCAAATTTGAGGATGATCCTTCTGTGTACTATTCCTAGCAATGCCATTTCAAGCACGTTCCAAAATATTCAATATTCGTAAGATGATAAAGCAACTCTTCAATGAGTAAGGGTCTCATTTGCAATATTCACTTGTTTATGCCAGATACAGTAAATTATTATGATACTTAAAGTTGCGAAAAGAAATTCTAGGGACAAACAAAATACAATTTTTAACCAAACAAATGAAAGGGGTTCCCGTCATGTAGTCATATTATGCTCATATACAACTCATTTGGAGCAAAAAAGAATGATACAACAACAAAACCTACAAGTCGGAGTCGACAAATCAAGAATCAGCTCCAGGACCTGCTTTCGTTCTCAGAGAGAAGATTATACTCCAGTATGGAACGTGGTCATAAAACTTACTTGTAACCAGCAATGGAAACTAAATAAGTGAGCCTAACAGGAAGCCAAGACGGGCACTTCATCTTCAATGATCTTGCATGATTTCCTTGAATAATTCCTTAGGAGCTACAGATAAGAATAATTAAGTAAAATGAGATTGCATAATGCCACTGCAAGTGAAAGAAGAGTCTGCAGAAATTAAAATTTACCTGGCATCCCAGTGAATCTTTCGTATTGTTCATATGCTTGGCCAATGAACATGTCTACTCCTGTTACAGTTTTGGCTCCCATTTGCTCGGCTTCCCGCAATAGTCTAGTGATTTTGGGAGTGTAAACAGCATCGAAGACAAGATCATAATATCCAAGAGCTTCCTGCAAAAACAAACGATTTATATATACCAACATTCTGAAGCACCAGCACAAATTCATACGACAAAGTTTTATACCAATAGCCTATTGACTACATCATTCCACCTGTAGTGGTGTACAGAAAATGCTTAATTTTCAGGGTCGAGTAAGTTCATTTTGATTTTGGCATAAAGGTAAAGAGGATTATATCAAATAATTACTGAATATGAAAAATAAAAAAATAAGCAAACCTTGGGTACAGGTGTCTCGTCGACCTTGGGTTGCATACCAATAGAAGTTGTGTTTGCCAGTATCATTCCACTCTCTGGATGAAAATTAGATAAGTCGGCAAGAGAC
This sequence comes from Plantago elongata, assembly GCA_036897095.1. Taxonomy (NCBI): domain Eukaryota; kingdom Viridiplantae; phylum Streptophyta; class Magnoliopsida; order Lamiales; family Plantaginaceae; genus Plantago; species Plantago elongata. The sequence continues at coordinate 32,388 of JAYMSP010000686.1, read as the reverse complement.
AAAGCCTGCCCTCCAACTAGTTCAGCAAGTTCTCTAGCTCGATCTAGCAGTGGCGAGGATGTGTATAACAAAGAATGAGATGAAGAAAGGAAAAATTGGAAAGGGAACATAAACCTGTTGTGCAGCAATGACGGTTAACCGTACTTATTGCAGCAACGTATATTTATCCATGAAAAGAAAAAGAAAACTAACCATAAGTGCGATTGGCAATCACCACCTTTGCTCCCTTTTCTTTTGCGCCATAAGCAATAGCTTTGCCTGCTCCTCCAGCACCAATGACTATGAAAAGCTTATTGGCCAAGGGTGATTTGATACCATTGGAACTATACTCTGAGCCTGAAAAAAACACTACGGAGAATCATGCACTGATTCTACTCTTGCAAGGAGATAGTTACTAGTAAATTTAGAATATTACCTTGCAGGCTATTTTCGATAGCAGATATTGCTCCAATATAGTCTGTATTACAACCAAACAGCTTTCCATCAGCAGGTCGCCTCACTATGGTATTAACTGCTCCAATTGACTGGTAAAACCAAAAAAAAAAAAAAAAAGAGAGAGATTTAGATAATGTATGAAATATAAGAGCTACAAGATAAACGGCATGAACCATGCTAACTCTCAAAAACTACCTTTGCAGTTGGATCGACTTCATCACAACATACAAGAGCCGCTTCCTTGTGAGGAATAGTAACACTGGAAAAAAAATCAGTTTGTACGGGATGTCATTTTCTTTTTCCAATAAACTGAAAATCTCTGGAAGAAAATCGACAAAAATAACAGACAAGAAACCTGGTAAAGATTCTCAGATAAAGAATCAAACTAAGGAGGCAGGGGGTAATAGGGGGCAACACATGACGTCTGTCAAGATATGACACACAGAAAATAAGAGTTCACCTGAAGCCGGCAAAGTCTGAGGAAGAATATGTCCCCAAAAATTTTGCTAAATCATCCACCAATAAATGTACATATACACCATCAAAACCAACTGATTTGTAAGTCGTGTTGAACAATTTGGGTGATTTGCTGTGACTGACCGGCTTCCCAATAATCCCAAACACTTTCGTATCTGGACCAATTGATCTAAAATTGTATAGATTAACCAGGTCGTCAATCGTTGGCTGCCCTGGTGCAGAAACCTTTCCAGGCTCCAGAGTGCCAAATGTGAGATATCCACCAAATTTTGGGCAAAGAACCCTCGACATCAATCCTCTCTCCCCCATAACCATGGCAATTATCGGGACCTATAAGATGTGATGCATAAAGATTAAAGATTGAGGTGGATTACTTGAAACAGGTTTAGCTTGAGCACATACTTGACTGAAAACAAGGAATTACTAGCATAAACTCATGAAGCTGTCATAATTTATAAATGCAAACATGGTATTAAATAAGTTGAACGACATTTTTGTAATGCAGAGTTTAAACTAAGGATCAAGCTCAAAAGAGTCTCAGTTTACAAAAAGGACTTTCGTTCCGACGAAGGCATTCTGATCTTTGTGAGAACTACAGGCAATATAAATCTTAATCCAGGCATAATTCACTTACTTGGCAATGGACCATTATTTGAAAGACGCGGGCAACATCCGTTATATCTACTGCTGTTGTTGCGAATTTGACAATGTCAGCTCCAGCTGCTTGTATTCTGGCAACAAGATCTCCCAGGTCCTCGGTTGAAGGAGTGCTATCATAATTGTGTGAAGAAACTATAACTTTGCACTTTTCTGGCTTATTTCCATTCAAAAATTTGTTGAACTCGTGGGCAGCCTTCAATAGATTTGTCAACATAAGATACAATGAAAACATCTAAAATGTGAAATAAATCACAAAAACCACCCCCTTAGGAATCAAAGAAGAACCCTTTTTTTTTTCATGCAAGCAATGCACATATTTTCTTGTAGCAACAACACCTAGATGGCAGAAATTACTTTAACTTCTTATGTAGAAGGTGGATTTGGTTGGTGTTAAGCATGAAACATTAGGTGCATTTCCAAGACACTCTACTTATTTAGACTGTGTCTAATGCACTTTATTCTTTTCTTGGTTAAGGGGACTCTTGTGGATATTTTCACATTTACACTAAACAGTGATAATTCAATGGTTCAATAGTCAGAACAGAAAGAGACCTTTAGCTCAATATCAATGTGATCAGCACCCAGCTCCATGGCAGTTTGAAGCACGCTGAATCGGCTTTTCTCATCACCATCATACTGACCACCTTCCCAGATTGGTCTAGTTGAAAAGCACAAGATCAGTCCATGAATGTCCCAAAGTGCACAACCAAATGCTAATGAATGGTACAAAACTGGTAGAGTGATAGGTGAACTAAGAAACGTGAAAATTTTCATGTTTAATATCGTTTGAAACAAGCTGTGAAACGTTAAGTAATCACTGGATTATGCACTCTTGCAATGGCCATGTTAAATCAACTAACAGATACGCCTCTTTGCAGAGATCAGACTTGCAGTTTCAATGGCATTATAACCCACCCATATCAAAGCTCCTGCATAGCTCATAAGTCCTATAGGGCAATACCGTAGTTCTACTGAAACCTATCTTTCAATCATTTTCGTATAATCAGCACTCTAGGCTATGTCCACTTTACTCAGTCTACTAAGCAAAAAATACTTAACACAAACAAACTTCCCGAACATATCTGCTCAACTCCACCATTTAAAACAACATTCATCAACACACTACCTCACTAGCAAAAATTCATACACCAATGCATAAACCAGTAACAACGAAAAGAACTGCGAATCGACTGACATTTCGCACACATTGCAATCGAAATACACCCACCAACCTATAAGTAAATAGAGTAGGCAAAGGGCAAACTTTAATCAGCTTTTCAATGTCAACTTGCGGATTGAAGACCTTCAAGTGATCCAGTCTGATTTCAACAATATCAGCTCCTTTAAGCTTCGCCTTTTGCATCAACTCCACCAACCCATCAGCTGTATCCGCCATTAACGGAGCACATATCATCGTGTCGTTCATTCTCTCCATCTCCAAAAACCCAGTCTTGACACAGCTGAAAAAATCAGCAGAATCAAAATCATAAATTGATTGATTGCCTGGCTCTATCAATTCAGAATAACGGGAAAAAGTAAAAAAACCCAAAAAGATCGCTTTTTTATGAGCAATTAGACAAAGATATCAAGAAGTTAAACAAGAGAATATACAGTAAAAGAAAGAAAGATTGGATTTTGAAATGCAAGAACAGAGCAACGAACCAATTAAATCTTGTTTTGTACAATGTGGACTAGTGAATCAGATTTTCTTCTTGTTGTTGTTGAAATTGGTTTCTTGTTTTGTTCAACAGAGAAGAAGAGACGGCATGAAAGGTCAGAACTTGAGTGGAAAAGGATGGAGAAAGGTAGTAGGTGATAGTGGTGCCTGGTGGGTAGTTGCACTAATTCGTTACGAACCTAGTACGTCACCTCGAGCGATTTAACTTTTTCTTAAACCGACATCTATGATAGATGCACTAAATAGCCCGAATGAAGAATGTCTTTAACTGTGCCTGGTTGAAGAGTAGTTGGAGTGGAGTTGAAGAGTTTGGTTGAGTTTAATGCAATTGATTAGAAGTAATTTATATTCATGTGATGTTAGTCACTGCAGTCCATGTAAAATTAACAAAGAAATCAAACCACTCTCTTGTAGAATTGTTAAAAATTAAAATGTTGTGATATTGATAGGTTGTACATATTTTAGAATCAACACGACATTTTACCTCAAATTTATCGTGATTTTATTACGATTTAGGAATCATTCAGTTCTACTCATGGTATTCATTATATATATTATAAACACCGTATGAATAATTGGTGTTTAAACTTTAAGCATGCATGATATAACAAGTTAAATAGATGATCACTGCAGTTCCGAGGAACAAAGAAGATGGAACAATAAATGAAGGATAAAATGTTCCATTCTATCTTGTTTAGTTAAAAAAATCAAATGCTAAACAACCATCAATCGATTGATAATTCTTTAAGTTGTTTTATATCAATGGTAAACAAGTAAATTGGTAAGTTGGAAAGAATATTTCGTAAACGAATTGATAGACGCAAGGGATTGGAAATGGCATTGATATTATTCGTTGGCTTGAAGCTGAGAGATCAAGTAATGTTATAAATAGTCACTAATCTCATACTGCAAAATTCAACTACATACAGCTTATATGATCAATCCTTTTCCAAGCAAAACATCATATATGGCTACAGCTTCTAAGTTCCTATTGGATGCTCCTGCAGATGCAGCTGCTGGTATGCAACAGCTAAGAGAAACATCAGCGAACCGATACGCTCTCTTAGTAGGTTGCAATTACCCTGGCATTGCTGAGCTCTACGGTTGCATCAATGATGTTCACAATGTGCAGCACATGCTCCTAACACAGTTCGGGTTCAAACCGAGTGTATCGAGACATTGACTGATGATGTGAAAAGCAGCGTAAAACCCACAGGCAAAGTCATGAGGGAGGCTCTGTCCAAACTGGTCTCACATGCCAAGCCAGGTGACCTGCTGTACTTCCAGTTCTCAGGCCATGGCGGCTATGAGGCTGTCATCCAAGGATCTTCCGAAAAATATCATTTTATTTGTCCTACTGACTTTAACCTCATCACAAGTAAGTCGACTTACTTGTCATGCATGTTTTACTCAGACGAGAGCGTAATGTATTTTATATCGTATAGGTGTGGACTTGGCGAAATGGGTGAACATGGTTCCTGGTGGAGCCATGTTTGCTATTGCAGCAGACTCTTGCAAGAGTGGCAGATTGATTGATAACGAGGAAGTGCAGGTCGGACCCCATGAATCAGGGCACGGGAGCCAGAAGCAGGCGGAAGAGACGATACTATTTGATGAGGGAGAGGTAATAACAGTTGCATCATGAATTCCATGCAGAATTACTCTAGAGAAACACTTGCAGATTCTGGCTGCAAAGTTGGGTCTAACCTCCATAGATATGGGTGTCCATATCCGCCACCTATTTGGTGAGAATGCATGTGATGAAGTGACATATTCACTCTTCCAGCCCACCAGTTGGCTAGGTTGAAACATCCTAACCAAGGGATCCTCCTGAGTGGGTGCAAGCCCTGTGAAGACTCCTATGATGCCTTCATCCAAGGTCACAATTGCGGAGCATTCACCTTTGCCATGATATGGGTACTGACCAAGCACCCAACTACCACCAATTGGCAGCTCGTGCAAGGTGCACGGAGTTTCTTGGAGAGTGTCAAGGATCAGCTCGGCCCAGATGGCCAGCATCCTTGTTTGTATTGCACTGATAGCAACGCCAAGGCGCCATTCCTCTGTAATCCATGATCAGATCAGATCAGATCAGATCATATACTTCATATAACTATGCTATCACTTGCAATATCTTGCAATAAATGTCGGTATATACATGTATCTTGACTATACAGTATAACATACATGTATAATGAACCACTGTACGTACTTGCACATCCTCTGGCTGGATGCGATTATTATATTAAAATAATCGGATTTATTACTAGATCTTGCTCATATCTAAGTAGTTGCATTAGTTACTGATTTTTAAAACAAAGAGAAGTAACTTGGAAACCAGATAAGGAAAGAATTTCATATATTTCAAGAATCCCAGTTAACCACTGACAGCAACAAGTATAGCTGAGTCTAATAGTAAGAACTATGTATTGTACAAACACAACAGCCAGTAACGGACATTCAAATCATTTTCAGAAAAGAACTTCAAGCTTTTCACCGGGGCATCATTGACCCCTATGGAACACTATACTTTACACTAAAACCTTTCTCTGAAAAAACTGGTATCAGCTAGCCATGTCAGACCTGCAAAAGACATTTCCTCAACCATAACCGGTTAGTAACAAACAGTAGACCATTAACATCTGTGGAAGATGTAGATAGTGCCCTCAGCAGTAAGCTGGCGTTTAGATAGCTGATTTAAACATATGGCAGATTCACAAGTTATAGGAAAAATGGAAAAAGAACAAATAATGAGTGCTCAGAGAGGACTGACCTATTAAATGTAGAACTACAACTACAATGGCAGACAACATTAGCATCCAATTACACAGATATTTCTGAGAAGCTGAGACTCGGCCATTATCTTGAGGCAAAGCTTCTGCAGCTCAAGGCTTTAGAGGTATAAAGAATTTGCAAACATAATCCCACGGCGAAGGCTCTCACTAGCTGCTGAAAACTTTTCCTCTAAATCAGCTTCCCCAACCGCATGAGCAGCACCTTTCAACTGCAATACCGGAAAATGGAGACAAACACACATGATAAAAGACACGACTTGTAAATAATACTGATAATATGATCTTGGTAACAAGCAATCAAACATTTACTATAGCAATACTAAAAAAATTGAAAATTGAAGATATAATGTTCATCCCAAGGGCTAAAAGCAGCTCAAGAGAAAGCACTGGGAAATTACACTAAATCTGATCATACTAGGAGTGTAAAGATGAAAATTGCCTTTGTTATGAAATATGGGAAGAATAATTATATATATGATATAATGTCAAAGTGCACAAAATACATTATTTCCCTTTCAGAGCTTTTCAGAAATTACCAGACAAAAAAAAAGATACCTGGTTTAAAAATTCATCAAGCCTTCTAGCTAGCCTTATGATGCTACCTTCAAAAATATCAGTCATTTGAATAACCTCTGAAAAAGTTGCTCCCTGCAAAAATAGGAATTTACATATGAACGATTCTCAAGTCAGTTCAATAAACAAAAATCTTTTTGTGTTTTGGTTTCAAAGACACTTGAAATTAGATAATACTTCAACTGCCTATCTAGAATATATGATCTGTCCTGGAAAGCATGAATTGAAATCTTCTCTGGTAGAAAAAAACTCAATTCACAATTTCCTTTTCCGCCCAGTTTCAAATACAAGTGGCTTCAAAATATTATTCGTTTTGAAAAATGAAATATGTGAGAATTCCCCCATGGATTGTGTTAGGGGTGTGCAGGAGTGTGCATTGTAAATCATTTTACCACATGAAATGATATGCGGCGCCTGGAGAACTGTTGCAAATCAAATAGTAAACTTTGTAAGGCTTACCCTCGACCAACAATAAATCACATCCATCAAGTACGGTCTCACTGAAGACTCGACATATTCTTCCAAATTTACTTCAAGCTTACATTCACGTTGTATCTGCACAAGATCAATTTCATTGTCATTATTTATCAAAAAATTGGAAATACAAATTGATGTTGCTGCACATATTCAGATTTCAGACAGGGAGAACCAAATTAGGAAAAGAAACAGTATAGCTTGAAAGACCTCTGCGATTCTTTTGGCACTGTCTTGGAGCTGCTGCAGTGGTCCATTAAGTTCGGCTCTTAAATGGATTTGTTCATTTGATTTGTCTCCTGGAACAAAGCAACTTGCCAAAGCTGCAACTTGATGAGGATCAAGATCATTGAAGGTTCCTGCCAAATTAGAACTCCCATTTATATAGTGGTCAATCAAATGTTGTTTCCCCATTAAACAAAATGTCCGTGTCGGATGAGAAATTCCTTCAGCACATTAGTAAACCCAACAAGTAACTAAAGAAACCTGGCTACATTTTCCTATTGGGCTTCAGTGTAGTAACTATACTATACATTGATACACTGGTTCAAAGAGAACTGACCATTGAACATTAACTCGGTTACGAGGAGCTCATCTCCAGTATCTATTAGACAAGCTGCCCGACCCTTCACTTGTACAACGCCATCAGAATCAATATGGCCCAATTTCTTCAGGACCCGTGAGCGATTTTTAAGTTCATCACGAAATTTTTGAAGCTGAAAATGAGAAAACAAAGTTATAAATATGCGCAGAAGTCACAACCAAGAAGAAGCCATGCCAGAAACACAAAAAGCCATGTAAACTGCATGGGATACACAAGGAGAGATGTATGGAAGCCAGATTCCAGAAACCTGGGCTATAAAAGTAAAATGCATGCAGATGGGATTTTTGTCAACCTGATAGAAAAGGCATGTGCTGGTAGAATCATTTCAAAATAGAAGAGATACCTGAGATTCCCGCATCTTAGATTTTAGCTGTTGAATTTCATGATTCACTTCTGCTTTTCTCTGGAAACTTTTAAGTTGGTGCTCATCTTGTGCCTGCATGGGTTTAATATGAGACAAAAGGAACTTCATACGAACCCTTCAGAGATACACCAATTTGAAATTCAATGATATCTGCTCATCCATGCCACAGTTGAGAAGTAGGGGAACTCAACCTAAATATAATGAGGAAATGGAAATCCTGTGACAAACCTTATGCAGAGGGTGAGAAAACATTTTTCTTTCAAGGTCTTCAATTTGGTCTGCCAACTTGACAAATTCTGGATCTTCGATTCCCATATCCTGTGAGATATGCATAAAATATATAAGTAATTGCTCTATAATCGGCACGAGAGGTTAAAAATAGATGATGCAGGAGGAACAATTCAAAAGAGCATAAAAAATGACCACATACCTTCACAGGATTAAGTTTCGGAAGGCCTTGCGGAAACCGTTTTCCAAGCTCCTCCACGGAAAGGAGAACATTTTGACGAGCTTCCATTGGCCGCAAGTCAGACGGAACTGATATTCTGAGCTGGCTAAGCGAAGAAATTAGAGGCAATTGAACAGGGACCTGCAAACCAGGAAATCTTAGTTTATGACAGCCATCTCTCTTACATACGTAGGATGTGCAGGTAGATGGTAAAGCACAACAATATTTTGTCACAGAATTTGTTTTTGTTGTGTCAGCTTACCACATGCATTTCACCTTTTTCTCCAGGACGAGGAGGAGAAGGCTTTGGCCGGGAACCAGCTTCTTTCGAGCCACCGAGGGAGCAGTGAAGCAACGTGTCCACAATGTAAGTATTGCCCCGTGCGGAGGCAAGTGCAGCAGGCATAGATCCTGATGAAGATGATGGCTTTTTCATCACATTTACTACAACTCCCCAGCCCCAGTCTGTCCCACCTTCCAGAACTTTGACCTGCATATGTTTATAAGCAACTCAAAAGAGAAGAACAGGAAATAGAGAAAAGGAAAAGATTGAAGTTAAACTCATGGAGACCAGTAAATAGTCTGTCACATTCAGGAACTTCTACCAATAACTCAGAAAAATGACACACTTGAGGACTATGTAACATGAGAGCTGTACAAAAATCAGGGTGGTGAGGAAGTACAAGCAAGGTGCATCTAACTCGTAGTGCCTCTAATAGGGCCTTCGTAATACGAACGCAAAATATTACATATCAACAAAATACGCCAACTTGTGGTTTTAGTATGTTTGGTTTTTCTTTCTTAGGTTACTTATTCTCTACATGAAAATGTAGAAACACATCTTATTTCTGTATGAGTAGGGCAGGCGGAAACAAAAAGAAGAAAATGACAGTAAGCCAGTCCAAATTAAGGCAGAAATCCATTTTCAACATACCAGCCTACCAGGTAGAAGGAAGGAAAGAACTCTTTCAGGCCGTGTTATTTCTGCCATCATTTTCTTCTCAAGTTGGGATAACTCAAGCTTCAGTCTATCGTACTCAGCAACCTCAGACTAGCAATTAAAAAAAAAAATTGTTATAAATGTACAGCATCTAAAGCTTAGGGTGAAAGCATATAATTCTACCTCTCCAGAAGCTTCAAGCTGGGAAGCTTCTTCTTCCAGCGTTGCAACCTTTTTCCCAATTTCAGGTAAAGCCTAAAAGCATATATACATAACAATACATTGTTAGCCTCTGCGAATATATTATTATTGACATATATAAAAGGGAAACTTTGGTATATAGGATCAACCTTTTCATACTGAAATTGGTGAAAGGAATTTTTGATAACGTGCTCAGCAGTAAACTGTCCCTCAGCACGGCTCATCAAATTCAATATTGAGTAGTAGCTTAGTCTGAAAGTACTGACTAGTGGTGCAGGTTTGCCTAAAACCATGTCTTTTATGGTATTCATTTCCATCTGAAGTGGAAAGGGAAATCAATCAGCAAGCAAATTTAACTTCATCCCTCCATGACAGAACTTACGCAAAAGGTGCTTGCAAATGACAGGATGATGTTTGTTCGTCAAGATATAAAAATTACTAATAACTGAAGAACAAAACGGTAAAAAATAAGTATGACTTGCTCTGAACAGAATTGAAAGGGAATTATCATCTCACGAAAACCAAACATTGCCGCGGCCATATAAGATATGACAGCAATTAAAACATAGAATGGATTACCTTTTCATCAATCATGATGATGCAAATACCCCTCTCATCTTTACCACGACGCCCTGCTCTACCGCTCATCTATCAGATGGTTATGTATCAAGTACCATACAAAAACCAGCAATTACACAAGTTGTTTTCCAGAAAATTACAACTACTCACCTGAATATACTCACCAGACCCAATATAACGATGACTATCACCGTCCCACTTTCTCACACTCGTAAAAACAACTGTTTTCGCAGGCATGTTTAACCCCATGGCAAACTGTCAAAGAGAACACAATGTTTATTCACTAAAGAGAAGTCACAGAGAAATGTTTTGGGATTAAATGTAGTCTGAGGCGAATCATGACTGAATAGGAGGCTTAGGAGCACCATAAATGTTCAATATACCATAAATAAATTGAATGGAGCAACAGTACCGTTTCAGTGGCAAATAGAGCTTTAACAAGCCCTTCTTGAAAGAGAAGTTCGACAAGTTCCTTTATTATGGGAAGTAAACCAGAATGGTGAACAGCAATGCCTCGCTGCAGCAACGGCAACATGAGTTCAACGGCAGGCAAGTTTCTATCCTCCTCATTTAAGCACAAAATTGCATTTTTAAATACTTGCTCCACAATATCTTTGTCCTCTTGGGAATTAAAATCAAGCTTCGACATTGCCATAGCATGTTGTTCACACTCTCTTCTGCTAAAACTGAAAATTATGACTGGTTGGAATTTCCGCTCCATTATCATCTGGAAATTCAGCAATTTCAATCACTGTAATAATAGTATATAGCAATATAATAAAACAAGGAAAAAGAAAGAAATACTTAAAAACACCAAATGTGGACACATCAGTAAAATAACTTGAAAATGGTGCAGGAACACAAACCTTGACAATCTTGTATATATCCGACCCACCAGTTCCAGGTCCACCTTTTGCAATTCTGCCACCACCCTTGCCACTTGCATTCTTGTTCGCATTCCCAAGGTTTTGTTTCACAAAAGTGTCCTGGAGCTTCAAAAAATTGTCCTCTTTAAACTGCTCATTCTCATCGACTACAAGATACAACCCCGATCCACCCATAGGAAACACATAATGCTGCAGAGGCGTAGGCCTGAAATCTGTATACACCACATGACACGGCTGTTTATGTAAATAACATATCCATTCAGCAAATTCAGTTGCATTCGACATCGTCGCTGAAAGAAACACCATCTTAATAGCAGGGGGCAAGAAAATAATACTTTCTTCCCAAACAACCCCTCTCTCACGGTCCTTCATGTAGTGTATCTCATCAAATATCACCCACGCAACTTCTTTCAACACCTCAGAACCCCTGTAAAGCATCCCCCTCAGAATCTCCGTAGTCATCACCAAACAACTCGCATTGGGCGAAATTGTCACATCACCAGTCATCAAACCAACATCCGTAAACTCCTGGCTCAACTCCCTATACTTCTGATTACTCAACGCTTTCAACGGAGAAGTATACAACACTCTCTGCTTGTCCCTGAAAGCCATAGCAATAGCATACTCCGCCACCGCAGTTTTCCCAGCTGAGGTATGTGCAGAAACCAAAACAGACTCGTTCCTTTCCAAACAAGCGACCGACACCTCCTGGAAAGGATCAAGCTTAAAAGGATACGATTTCGCCCTTTCCCCATTGTAAGCAGGATCTGACAGGGTACCGTAAACCGCTTCATCCTTGTTCGCAGCATAACCGCTCGGAACAGCTACCTCGTGCACACACGTCCTGGCTATGCTAGCCCTTTTCGGTGGCGCTTCTTGCACAGGTGGTTCTTCCTGCTTACTTAAATCCTCTTCCGGTTGTTTCCTTTTCAATGATGGCACAGAGTCTTCCATTTCTTACTACAATTTCAGCTTAAACAATACAAAATTCCCAAATTTCTCGTTCTAATCACTACACAACTGTTAATAACTGTACAGAACTCCCTTACAGCGGTTTAATTGAGCTACGATACGTATAAGATAACTGTACGGAGTGAAGAAAAATTCAGTAATTGAGAAATGTGAGCTAAAAGTGCGGAATAGAGAAAGATGAAGCTGAGAAATTCATACCTGGAAGAGAAACGGAACGCTACAGTGACGGCCGGAGAAAATCAGAGGCGACTGAAATGAATTAGGGTTTCGTTCAGCCAGCTGATTTTCTATGTTCATGCGTTTGCTAAACTGTACCGCTTTTACAGTGGTAACTGTTTTAAGTATTTCAAATCCGACATTTGATCGGACACAAATATTTATTATTCATGTTTTCTTTTAAAATTTTGAACATAAAATAATTAAGGAGCTGATTGGAGTAGCATCCAGATGGGCACTCCAAGATTTTACGTTTGACGTAGCACTAAAATGCCAAAAACTCAAATGTTTCTACAGTTCCAATCATTTTGCAACAACCTATAATACATTATCCAATTACAATTCTATACCAAACACAATTTTAACAATCCCACTAAAATGCCGATCACTATTCAGGCATTTAAATCGCACGCCAATCAGCCCCTAAAACAATAAATGACATACCGATAGTAGGCATAATGTATTAAATATAGGATAAGGGATATACGACATTAAAGTAATACAAATTGAGGAGGGGATTTCTATCCGAGTAATCGATACTTTAATAAACTTTAACTAATAAGACTTTAATGTTACAGGATAAAACTCTAAAGTGTGTAAAAGACTCGACCCATGCGGCACTAGACTAGTTCGCTTCGAGACTATCTATCAGAGAGCGAAATATGTGTGTATGAAGAGTGTGTTAGAGAGTTTAGAAGTTTACAAAAATGTTTGATTGATTTATTGAATAAAATGGTGAGGTTAAATGTCTATTTATACATGGTTCCACCTCTTTTAAGGGAAGGTGGAGATCTATATAGATTAATCTACTTCTAGATCTATCTACTAATTACGAGTACTAATTCTCTACAATTTACATGATACCTCTAGAGAATTTCCATCTCTATGACTCTTCATGATCTCTCTAGATAATTCCTCTATGAATTTGAACTTGAACTGCACAAAGTAGATGTATCGTGACATTAGGAGTAGGTGGATAAAACATTCGTTTGAAGAACACAAGTTGCATTCGAGGCGCAAAGCAACTTGCTCACGGTCGACATGCTTAAAATTATGGGTGAACCGTGGATTGGACTAGAGTCGAGGGCTTCTTGGTAATGTCAAACATTTAAGTTGACGAACTCTTACTAATAGAAGATGGATATTTTGTAAAAGCTGGCTCGCTCATACATTTAAGCCGGTGACCCCGAACATGAATTTACGTGCTTATACGATTGGTCTTGTATACCTAGAACATAACCACACCTGCTTCCCGATCTACAGTAAGCGACTAGCATATCATTACAACGGTTTGGAGTCGAATGGTTCCAATTTATGTAGATGAACTGTATGACAACAGTAGCAAGTATTGGTTTTGCGAAAACATTAGTAGTAATTGCAAGTAAAATATGGAGAAAATTTGAAACATATGACATTCTGATTTCGAACTGTTTCTCTGAATCCACAAGTCTGGGAAGTTAACTCTTCGCTTGATTGGTAAAGAAATTCTTCTCCTTCAAGCTCTCAACAGCTTCCCTGATGCTTTCCTTCAATGGAATGAATCTGACACCTAAACTTTCCGCCTTCTCTCTGGAGACCTGATACTTTGGTGCGAATGGCTTCCCATCGTCACACCTGCATAACAAATCCCAACAACAATGATTACGAGTATATAGTATGCATCAAGAATGATGAATCAGAAAGACAATAACAGCAAGCAGATACACAAATCATTCAATAATATGAAACTTGTTCATTCAAGCCGATTCATATGATCAAAATTAAATCATTTGAAAACTTACTTCTGAGGAAGTGAAAGATCTGGGTACAGTTCATGTAATATTTGGACAACTTCAGAAAAGTGTGCAACGCTCTCAACTGTATTGTATCTTCCTTTTGCTGAACGGTTCTCAAATGCCAGAACATGTGCCATTGCAACATCTTTCACGTTTACCCATCCATATCTAGCATTTCGGAATGTTTCTGCACCTGCATTTAAAACACAAGGGATTACAGAAAGTGCCAACTACATAGTAGAAAAGATGTCTTCAATTAATTAAGTTTGAGTTCTATACAGTCACTTAAACTCATATGTGAATCGAGTATCAACTGACCAAGCTAAGGAGACGCGGGGTCAACTAGTGATTTAATTCGGTGATATATATGTAGAACTTACATACCACTTAGCACGTTAAGAATCACGGAAGAGCTTGTGTTAAGAGTCGGCTGCAGGAGTGGACCGATTACCATTGCTGGATTTATGACAACCAAGTCGATACCGTTCTCTTCTGCAAATTTCCAGGCTGCTTGTTCAGCTAATGTCTTTGAGAGAACATACCATTGCTAGTTGAAAAGTTGAAAACAGAGACATTAGTGTAAAACTGATAACAAGTAGTTGTTGGATAAGTACTGCCATTTTACAACACAAGCTACTCTCCATGTTCTGTTTGCTTCTTTTCTAATATTATGCCGCTTGTGTATCAAGATCATCTTGCATCCAAGTTTCCTAAATACATATGACATGAATCGCCTTCATAGTTGACATACAAGAACACCGAACATACCTGTTTTTCCCTGCAGTAATCTGGATCAGACCACCAAGTCTCGTCGACTACCACTTCTGGTGATAGAGGCTTACCATTAAAATAAACTGAAGCTATAGAAGATGTCAAAACCACTTTTTTAACAGATGGTGCTTTTGCGCAGGATGCAAGAACATTGAGTGTCCCCTTCAATGCAGGTTCGATCAGTTCCGCCTAGAAGAACGAATATGAAAATTCAGTTCATACAGTTACTTTTAGCTGAAAAAGGTCTATTAGTTACTTGAAATTGCCTTAGAAGGAAAGGTATATATGCAAGTGTCTATACCAAATTTCTAAGAGACAGTACTCTAAAGAAGATGAAGAAAACGTAAACCTGCGGATCCTTGAGCGCATCGTGAAATGGAGATGCAGTATGAAAAACACCATCACAACCGTCAACTAAATCATCGAATGCACCTTCTTCCAGAAGATCTGCTTTCATCAAATGAAGCTTCTCACCAGCTCCACCGAGTGCACACAAGTGTTGTGTCTTCTTCGGATCATCTGCATAACAATTCAAATCAATCCAATAGTAAATTTACAGAAAATGTTGAAGAACATAACGTGAACCGTCGATAGTTGGAAATATATCTATCACGTAAGACAGGAACAAAAAGAGTAGAAAAGTGAACCGGGATCACGGACTGATGCTTTGACAGTGTAACCACGATCGAGCAAGAACTTGACTAGCCACGAAGCTATGTAACCCGATGCTCCGGTTACAGCAACTGTCTTCATTTCGATGCGCAATTCTGAGTTTTCTGGGTTTTGTTTTGTAAGAGGAACATATAGAGTTCCCTCGTGGAAACTGCTATCATATTATTTAATGTGAATTTTCTGCTCCAAGTATATTTTTGTGTCTGAGATTAGTCACGTCGTTCTCCTTGGCTGGGTGTGTTTGTTACTTTTTTTTAAACTTCAGTTTTTCTCTTCTTTTTTTTTTTTTTTTTTTTGTTTTAAAGAGTCCAACATACTTTACACATCGTATAAGTTTCAAAAACTCTGAGATCAAAACCAAGTTACAAATTCATGTGACTATCAACAAGAGCTAATGACTTCATACACCCCAGATATACAAAAAAAACTTTAGCAAAACCTCCAACACTGGATTCAGTATATACTACATAGCCAGTTCATCAGTTCATTAATTTACAGGAAACATTACAAAATGCATCATCAAACTCGTTCCTCACGATCTTCCAGCCCGTAGCATATTTCTCCACTTGTCCTTCAAGTCAACATTTGTCCTACCTTCAAACACGTCGCCATAAGCCATAAGGATCATCTTCCAATTCCCCTCCCCAAATTTGTGCACTCCATTTCTCAAAGTGTCCTCTTCCACACTGTTCCACCTTCTCTTAGGCTTAACTTTTAAACTCTCAAGGTCCTGCACTGAAATAGGAGCCTGCAATTGCCTTGGCCTAGGTAACCCAAGCTTATCCCTGTTAACTGGCCAATTTTCTTGTGAGGGAGCATCAGTTTCCTCAACATTCTTCCCCTGCATCTTATTCACATCAGATAGAGACTCACCTGTTTTTGCTGAGAAACTTGAGCCTAGCTTACGCCGTTTACTTGGCAAGTGTTTGTGTGAGGTATTTGGAAGAGCATTAGTTTCCTCAAAAGTATCCCTAACACTGTTACTTACAGTAGATGGAGTATGATGAACAACACCATACCTATCCACATTAACCACCTTGGACTGGATGCGGTTCTCTATTCGGTTCTCAACTCTTGCCCTTTTTCTAATTGCCTCAGCCACTCGAATATCATAACTCTCTATACTCTTCATCAAGTTACGAGCTCTTAACATGGAAGGAATATCAGAATCAATAGCATTTGATGGCCCAACGTCCATCTCGTCATCACAATCAGTTATATGAATTCCCCTCCGACGCCTATGTCCCTTTCGCAGCTGAATTTCCTCCTTACGCCCATCATTTCCATTACTGTGCTTCCCCTCCATACAAACACGGTCTGATTCATCTCCTACATCCCCATGAGCACTGCCTAATCTTAGCTTTTCCTTGATCACAATGTCATCCTTAATCCTTTCCTTACGACCTTCATTTCCTCGGTCACCCTGCTTCCTGTCCAAACCAACATGAACAGATCCTACTCCTCCTTCCCCTAAACCTAGCTTCTCCTTGATCACACCATCACCCTTAATAGTATTTCCTCCGTCACCCTTCTTCCTGTCCAAACCAACATTAAGAGATGCTACTCGTTTCCCTAAACCTAGCTTCTCGTTGATCACACAGTCACCCTTAATAGTATTTACTCGGTCACCCTTCTTCCTATCCAAACCAACATGAAGAGATGCTGCTACTCCTACTTTCCCTAAACCTAGCTTCTCGTTGATCACACCATCACCCTTAACAGTATTTACTCCGTCACCCTTCTTCCTGTCCAAACCAACATGAAGAGATGCTGCTACTCCTACTTTCCCTAAACCAAGTTTATCCGTGATCACACCATCACCCTCAACAGTATTTCCTCCGTCACCCTTCTTTCTGTCCAAACCAACATGAACAGATGCTGCTACTCCTACTTTCCCTAAACCAAGATTATCCGTGATCACACCATCACTCTTACTAGTATTTACTCGGTCACCCTTCTTCCTATCCAAACCAACATGAACAGATGTTGCTACCCCTCCTTTCCCTAGACTTAGTTTCTCCTTGATCACACCATCACCCTTAATAGTATTTCCTCGGTCAACCTCCTTCCTGTCCAAACCAACATGAACAGATGCTACTACTCCGTCTTCCCCTAAACCTAGCATCTCCTTAATCACAACATCACCCTTAATAGTATCCGACAACATCTCAAGAAACGTAGGTCCCATTTTACCCCTCTCCTCCGTCAAATAACCCGTAACCATCTCAACCGCGTTAACAACCCCCTTACTCTTGTCAAACAGAGTCTTACGAACATCATTATCCCAGGCAGCAACCTCAATCTGCTCTTTCCACTCCCACAGCTCATCAGAACCTAACCCTCCTCCTTTACCCAAAAGCTTCTCCATTTCCCCAATCCTCTTCCTCCAAACCCTCTTGACACACTCAAAATACTCAAACTCAACATCCCAGTGCTTCAAAGTGCAGTCAACTGCGACGGCGCAGTAAGCCCGTTTGATGGCGTTGGAAGCAACAAGGCCGTCAATCGCCTGTAGGTGCTCTAACAGATCAAGAGCTGATTCGGGAAAGGAAGAGTGGGACACGTAGGATTGGAGTTTCCTGAGCAAGAGGAATTTGGGGAAACTAGGGTTGGTTTTAGGGATAGGTAAGATGGTGATAAGGGAATTTAGAGCTTGATCATCGAGAGAGGCTCTTTTGAGGAGGAAATCCCATACCCAATCCGAGATTCGCAGATTGTTATCGTCAATTTGAGATGCCATTGCAATTACAGTAGCGAGCTAGGGTTTGTAAGGAGAATTAGGGAGTCAAATTGAATTGTTGCATAATAAGCAGCAGGAGAAGACGGAAAATAGCTTCTCAAATGGTGTCTTTCTTCTTTTCATTACACTTCTACTCTTCTACTACTCAGAATCTCAGATGATGAAAACAAATTTAAAATCGTTTCTGGATTTAAGTGATACCGATTGTCGAACTCATCGTCGTTTCATTATTAAAATAAATCCTCCCGATTCAGTCGAATTTAATTCAGTTCAGCTTAACTTAATTATAATTTATACCTTACTTCAAATCAATTTAATTCAATTCAATTAAGTTAAATTCAATATATTTCTACCAAAAATAACATATTCTAATTGGAAAACGAAAAGTACAACTGTCAAAGCTGATCGTACAAGTTTAATTCATCTAAAAAAAAGAAAAATTCTTCCCAATAACTAAGTTGGAAGTGAAATTTCAAATAAAGACATATCAAAGAAAAATGTTGTATCATAGAGTACAAACGATAGAGTACAAGCGATGTATGCAAATGTAACAAAAATATTGTATTATAGTATAAATATATAGATTTTACACATAAAATTATACATTTAATGTAATGATATAAAATTATTTATTATATTATAAAATACAAATAATACAAAGATTGTTTTTTATTATAAATTTTAAAATAGTACTGGCTAAATCTATCACTTAAAGAAAAACTATGTTGAAAATTGCAATAGTTCTTCACTTCATCTGTTGATTGTAGCTCCCCGGCCCAACTACATTTAGTCCGTTGAAAAGCCCAATTAGTTACTCGCCCAGGATTTTTAAAATGGGCCTTAGCCTGATACTGGCCCAGTGAAGGATACTAAAGTGGGTAGCTGAAATTAACCCTCTCAATCTCTCATACCACCGTTGCAATCGCGACATCTATTACTTAATACTAATCAAAAAATTAAAGGTAGTTATTAGTCCTAAAATAATAATTTTCACTACTTTCTCCATTCTAGACTATATAAAATCATATTTAATTTATTTTTACATTATATATACTATTAATAAGAATGTTGTCAGTATAAAAATTAAAAGTGTAGTTTATGATTTTGTAATTTAATTATATTATTGGAGAACTTTATAAATAGTATGTATTCATATAATTAAAATGATGTTTTTTTATAATATGAAATTAAAATTAAAAGAATAAAAATTATACATGAGTATTCGTGTGTCAAGAATATATTTTGACCCATGACCCTTTTTCTTAAAATAATTCGACAGTTAGACCGGATGCGAAATGCATCTACAGTGTACATTGCTTTGTAAATGATCACGGTTCTCCAAGTGTGCTTCAAAGTACCATAATGGAACAAGATTGTATTTCAAAAGGAAATTAAACTATTGATAGTGGTTCGCAATTTATATTTATCGGTTTTAAAAATGACTTCATCAGGAGATCGATTGAGATAGAATTTGAGTGACCCTTTTCAATTGAAATTGAATTTTTTGTGTACAAAATATTTGATTTGAGTGGGGAAATGGTCGATCCAGCGGTATGGCAAAGAGGGCCAGATATTTAATGAAATGATTCTCCAAATCCTGAAAAGCACTTGTACACAAAGTAATGGAACGATACTCTTGAACAATAAAAGATTGTTCCTTTTGGGAACGGGCATACGCATGCGATAAGGTAATGCCATTGCCCACATGTTGAATATATACGTGATGGAATTCCCACTATGGTGGTGGGAAAATACATACAATTCCAATGATGAACCAACAAATTCACGTTCCAAATGAGTCTCATCATGACTAAGTATGGCACTAATACTTTAAGAGAAGAAGACATGGAACTTATGGTTCCTTTCCAAGTCGAACACTTTCAAAACCCCGTGTCTTGTCTAGACACTTCCAATTTATAATGTTTTTTCAAAGTTAAACTTCTAAATTGATCACAAACATGATTGTGTATGCACATATCCTACACAAAACCACTTATTTTAAATTCTTGGATTCAAATCCGAATAACACTACCGACCAATAACACTTCAGTTGGGATAAAAAACGAGGTGCTAACATACATCAACTCACGAAATTAGTGGGAGATATTTATACCTTATTAATGTCAGTTAGCTAGCTTATCAGTTAGTTTATCGGTTAGATGTGTTAAAATTATAAACGAAGATTGGTGGATGAGTAGTTGGGAGACAATATATAACTGGGATAAGTGGTATGCGATTTTTTTTCTTTTTGAAACAATTAAAGGGTGACTTGTACCTCCGATTAATTGATTGGAGGTAAAACATTTTATTAAATGACCTGCGCTTCGTTATCAAGTGGTATGTAATTGTAAATAGATCAGAGTAATGTAATCTCACACGTCACAAATTAAAGGTGGTGATGATGGATTTGCGATAAAAAAAAGACAAGACAAGTAGTGTACTAAGGTTCAATAATCCCGATCAAATTTAGGCAAGTGAAAGCGTAACCACAAGAGCTAGCTATGACCACAAGCACCCAAATCTTGTCACGAGCTGTACGGGTTTAAATGTCAAGTCTGCCTCTAATAATTGTACGCAGCCCAATTTTCTTTTCTTTCTCACAATTTCACTGGTCGATTTTCCCTACATACGGTGATTTTTAAAAGCCTTATTTCATCCTAGCTATTAATGTACGTCACACTTCTTTTGTGGTTTTTTTACTTTTTTTATAATCAATAATGATAAATTTGTTCAATAGGCTGGAAAAAATTAAATGATACATATATAAGATATGTAAAATAAAGTTAGAATGTGTACTACGAATTATACAATTTCTAGTACTATATTAATATTATTAAGTTATTTACATATATAAAAGGAAACTGTTTCATTAACAGAAATATTAAACGCAGGACAGCTTTTACTAAACGCAGACGTATTTTTATATATTACAAACAACACCACAACTATTGTAATTAATAAAATTCTATAATTATAAATAATTATAATTTTACCTAAAAAAAGCATCTAAACATGTTTAAACTAATCATATTATCCGAAAAGAATTAAAGAAAATTTTAAAAAATACGATTTGACTAGGATCGAATCCTGATCAGTTTCTTATTTTTTTAAATTAAAAAAATAATATTAATGTAAAATTAATTAATCTAATTATACTAAATAATTAAATAAGAAAGTAATAAACGTATGTATTGAGGAAGGACGGAAATGAATTGGCAGGGCACGTCATTTGTACATGCATGCATTGATCATATATATCCATTTCATTATAATTTTTATATTTAAATTGTACCCTTATATTCTACACGTAAATTATTAATTGGTACAATATATATAATATGTTTAATAATGCGATTGTGAGTCCCAAATTCTGCCCGATATACTTTTTGATATGGACTATTAAGTTCGTCCTCGCTCTAAGGCGATCGTGAACGCATTAATTAAGATGATCCCGCTACTTCAACACGAGTGTACGAGTTCCGATCCAACCATTACAAATTCGATTTGAACATATGTGTCCAAGGCACAAAAACACCTTTCTACAAACCAAGAACCAAGGCAAAGATTAGGGCCCTGGCTGCTCCGATCCTTATAGGCTCGGACCTAGGTCCTATAGTGACATCACCTGTACCATTCGTACTTAGACCCGTGGTAGGAACACGCCTCCTGGTTCCGGCACCACGTGTCTCCATACCGCCTGCCCGACACAACTCCGGATTGTCAGATCCAACCTTCGGTGGGATTGTCCTATATATATCAGGCATTTATGCCTCATAATGTAAGCAACTATCCTAAATATACTACTCTCTAGACTTTGGAGGACCGAGCCCGATCTCTTCAACCTCTAAACATGTAAAGTCCGAACCCGATTTGTCTCAGGCAAACCGGCCCAAAAGGGTTTACTCCTTTTCTGTACTATAAGATTCAAGTGTTGGCTCCTCGGAACACCTTCTCCTCAGACCATTCACCTCCTCGGACATAACTTTACCGTGGACCTTACCTCGACTCGAAATTTCAGAAGAGAAGACATCCAAACTTTGACCTTTACGAACTAAGACTTATCCTCTCACCTAATAGAACCAACTCAACGAACTAAGACGCATTAAAATCTACATAATCCTCAAACTTTAACTTAGCTCGATTTATACACTGTTATTTTTCAATATTACATCTATTAATTTATAGAAGATATTTTAAAAATCAAACTTAAGTCAGATTTAAAACTCTAACTTCACACCGGATGGGTGATCACAATCAAATCTAGTACAGTAGCACTTGCCGTGATGGAGTAGTTTGTCGTAGAACATCGAAGTAACTTCCGCATCTTTCGTGTCTGGTTGCAGATGATATTTTGCAAATTGATTATAACATTTTTTAAATCATTTTCCGGAACCCTGTTTCTAATAATTTAGAAGAGCTGTCCATATACTGATACATGTGATTGTCATAGTCATATTCCATATTATTTCAATTTTCAACGTGTTATATATAATTCTCGTATTCACAAGTATTTTCAATGACAAGCTCGAGCTAATATTGAGAGTATTCTTCATTTTGGGTTGGTACAAGGGGTTTTTACAATGTCAATTTTCGCAATTAGTTACTTACTATTTTACTATTACATTAATTTGTTGGGCACAAAAGATTTTTACAATATCAGTCTAATGTCAGATATAATGAATAATAGCTTATTAGATACATGGTAAGTAGGAATTACGGTTCAATTATCGAAAAAGTTGCCATATTGATGATAAACTAATCAAGTTAATAAGTTAAATTCGCTTATTGTGGAGTTACAAATTATCCGAAATATACCATTCATAGTTCATACAACTTATATGACTCCATTTGCATTTTACACTACTAAAGAGAACAAATTAATCACTCCATCTACAAACATGATCTACATAATTTCACTAACCTACAAATTAAAGGACAAACTTTTGGCTAGATTTTTTCATACATGTAGTAAAGAAGAGCTAGGATGGGTTTCAGTTCCAATTCTAACACTGTCTTCCAGAATATTCATACACCACACATTGTTTTCCCAACTCATTATATGACCTGATCAACATACTGACATTACACACAATTTCAATCCACTTCCTCTCTTGATAGCACAGTTCACTCACTACCCACTAGCTACTTATCAACCAAGAACTCAACAAACCTTCCACCAATCTTTCCATGGCTTCTTTACACTCAACTCTCAACAATCCAACAAGCCAAGCCCGAAAATCCCTCCGTTTGCGAATCAATGATAAACGAACCTGGAACGTCCTCTTCTCCAACAGAACCTGGAACGTCCTCTTCTCCAACAGAAGAACAACCCTATTGGAACACTCACTTAGCGTTAAGTGTTCGACTCTTTCGAGCATATCTCCAGACCAGGTCCAAGAAACCGAAGAACTCAGCCCGATTGATCCGAAGCCCCTGAATGAAGTCTGGAGAGAAATCCAGGGCTGTAGGAACTGGGATGACCTGCTGGATCCCATGAACTCGCACCTCCGCAATGAGATCATTCGCTATGGAGAAATGGCTCAGGCCTGCTATGATTCGTTTGATTTCGATCCCCATTCGAAATACTGTGGGACGTGCAAGTACCAGGGTGCTCATTTCTTCCAACGGTTAGGGATGGGGGATCGCGGATATACCCTGACGAGGTTCCTCTATGCCACTTCCAACATCAATTTGCCTAATTTCTTCCAGCACTCAAGCCTGAGCAGCGTCTGGAGCCAGCATGCAAACTGGATGGGCTACGTGGCAGTTGCTATGGATGAGGAGGAGATTCGGCGACTAGGAAGGCGCGACATAGTAGTCGCCTGGAGAGGAACGGTCACTTACCTGGAATGGATCCATGACCTGAAGGACATACTTCATCCTGCTCATTTCCGAAACGACTCGTCCATCAAAATCGAGTCAGGATTTTTCGATTTGTACACCACCAAGGAGAAACACTGCAAGTACTGCGCATTTTCTGCACGCGAACAGGTTCTGGCCGAAATCAGGCGGCTAATACATCGTTACAGGGGCGAGAAGATGAGCATTACGATCACAGGACACAGTCTGGGGGCTGCTTTAGCCCTGTTAAGCGCGTATGACATCGCTGAAATGAAACTGAACGTCATAGACGACCTGGATGATTTCATCAAAATACCAATCACAGTGTTCTCGTTTGCAGGACCGAGAGTCGGGAACCTGAAGTTCAAGGAACGGTGCGATGAACTAGGCTTAAAAGTCCTTCGGGTGATCAACGTTCATGATAAGGTTCCAACCGTTCCAGGAATTCTCACGAATGAGAAATTCCACTATCAGAAGTACATAGAAGATCATATGCAGTTCCCATGGAGCTACGCGCACGTTGGAGTCGAATTAGCCCTGGATCATACTCATTCACCGTTCTTGAAAAAAACCAAAGATATCCGGAACGCTCATAATCTTGAGGCCCACTTGCACTTGCTAGATGGATACCATGGGAAAGGTAAGAAGTTCAGCCCGGTTTCGGAGAGGGATGTTGCCTTAGTGAACAAAAGTTGCGACTTCCTGAAAGCCGAGTGTGATGTACCGCCTAATTGGTGGCAGGACGAGCATAAGGGGATGGTGAGGACAAGCAGTGGGCGATGGGTGGTGCCTGACCGCCCAAGGATCGAAGCGCACCCGCCGGACACGGCCCACCACTTCGAGCAAGTGATCAAGTATGCCAGGGATAAGCTTGAACTGTTCTAGACTAGCTAGACAGGTGTGTGAATGTGACATTCTGTGAAGATCAATAATTCACATTGCACTAGTGAACGAGATGTATAGATGTAATATAATTGTCCATGGAATTAATCTGCAATGGTCTTTGCTTGTGAATTATGACAAGTTTGTTTGACAAAAATTCAAATAGGAATCATAATGATACATTTTGAT
The DNA here is from genome assembly GCA_036897095.1 of Plantago elongata. Taxonomy (NCBI): domain Eukaryota; kingdom Viridiplantae; phylum Streptophyta; class Magnoliopsida; order Lamiales; family Plantaginaceae; genus Plantago; species Plantago elongata. The sequence continues at coordinate 7,215 of JAYMSP010000686.1, read as the reverse complement.
TCCCTGATACTGTGATTGTAACATTTGAACAATGTACTACTTTCCTTCACTAATAGTCACCAGTTCCATTTTGATAATATATTACTTTCAAAGATAATAATTAAATCTAGCTTTTCACAAAATTATATTATAATTTTTAAATTTTCATTATACGATATTGATTATGTTACCTTCAACGAGTGATTATTCTTCTTATTTTTTATGTCTCACTCTCACCAATATCGTCCACGTGTGTCAAATCCGATTGAACATCAACGAACTCTTTTTTGAGGGTACGATTCTCATTTTTTCTTATTTGAAATGTTGAACAATGATGGTATAGTAGCATATATAGTGAATCACAATTCTGACTCCTGTGCTAGCAAAACTTACTACAGTGTGTATTTTGGTGTACTCAGTTTCGATGTGAACTCCAATCACTTATCACTTGAGTGAACTGTTACGATTTGAATAATGATGATATATAGAAGCATATTCGAATCACAATTCACAAATAATCAATTCTCACAAACAAAAAACTCTTGTGTATAAACATAAAGCAAACCTAACGCTGTGTATTCTGGTGTACTGAGTTCCGACGTGAACTCTATATCCTGAGATGTCAACTAATAAATAGACATGCATTTACTCATGGAAGCTCATGCATGGCGCAATAATTCTACTTAAGAATCGTGCTCGGGAGCTTTTTGGAGTCCTATGAGACGAGCGTAATCAACCCACCTGTGGAGAAAATCACAAAATTTTAGGAATAGTATCATGATGACAGAAGAAATTGCCTATAGAGGGTGAAAAACTCACAATAATGAACCCAAGTATGTGTTGCCAGTTCGCACAGCAAAGCATAAAGCACTCAACAATAACTTGTGTTTGTGAAGAGCTGGCTCTAAGATACGTTGTTCGACAACACCTGCTAGTATCTGGTATCTGTTGGGGAAAGGAAAGATGAAAAAAGTAAATCAGATTATTGTCATCTGAGGATGCTTCAAGTGGTTTCAGCATAGATACGAATATGATATCTTAAGTCCTCATAGTTTTGGCAAGAATATTAGTCACTGAATTTCACGGCTGTATTAAGAAACAACAGATGAGGAATAAGCAGTAAATTATGTCTTCTCAAAGATCCATACCGCAGGTTGCTGGATACCGACATATAGACACCATAGGCAACACTTGTTGCTAGTACGGGAACAGTCTCCACCTCATCCGCAGCAGATTGGTCAACAGCTTTGCGAGCATTTATCAGCGCATTTGTCACAAGAGTACCAACCTAGTCATCAATATTCAAACTTAGCCATGTTACTTGATAAAAGTAGTGACTAGTGACAAAAAAACATATATAGGGAACATGAACTTGATAACATCTTTGAACCCTATTGCACGCCCTAACTGAACCGAGAAGTTTCATTTGTAAAGGGCAATTCATTTCCAACCTGCTAGCTATTAGAACTTCTGATGTACTAAGAATCCTTACAAAATTTTGGTAAACATTGTATTTAAATAAAAACTAGAGCATAATACTACAGCTGAACCAGAGACTGGTACACATTATCTATTTCTCTATGCTGTTTAGTTTATTAAAGACATTATATGATTTTGATACTGGACACATTACAGATAACACTTAGGTAAACATCTGTAGGTCCTTTAGCAGATTTGGGAGGAGGGGCAGGCTGGTACACAATCTAATCTGATGCATAAATAAAGGTTATCTTCTCCAGCGAGTACAGACATATATTTCAGGTTATACGAGTCAAACTAGCTAAAACCACTCCAAGATTTCAGGAAAGTACATGTCTAGTTCACCTCTTAGACGAACTCGGCAAAATGATAACTGTTTGATATATAAGAAACTTCACTTCATAACTTTTGTGATGAGGATAACAGCTCAGCTTCTACTATGATAAAATAAATTAAAACAAAATTAACTTACCAGGGATGAAGCAGTGCCAACGGCAAAAAGCTTAGATCCGTTCCGCTGAAATATGATCAAGAGAAAATGAGGTTGAGGCCAAAATATCAGTTCTTAAAAACATTCAACGATAGGAACATAGATATGCTTACCGCTATGGCACCCATTCTTTGTAATAACGAGAATGAGCCTCCTGGCAAAGCCATCTGCGCATAGAATAGAGATCAAGATCAGGTCTCATCCATTAAGTACAAATACAGCCAGTAATGAATCGGTAAATGATTTTTTGTAGTGTCACCTGAAAAGCATTGTCTGGGCAACTGAAAAAGAACTTAGCCATACGCCCAGCATTGAGTGCCAGAGGGGGTCGGAGTGAAACAGTAGGAGCAGGTAGGTAGACAAGCATAAAATCTGCTATTACGGCCATTACCTGAGCACAAGACAAGCTAAATTTGAGCAGTGACATAGGGTAAAAGTAGCTTATAATCTGATTCTTCATAACAAGGCCGCTATAATTTCCTCAGCATACATTTCATAAGGATTATTGACTCTCATCCAGGTCAAAAATAGAATTCCTCAGTTGCAAAACGGTCTTTGAAATTTTCATGGATGGATACTGAAGTACTACTCCCTCTGTTCCATTAGTAACTTCCTAGGTAGTTACTTTCTCTAGATTTAAGAAGAATCAGTAAATAATTTGTTTTTGTTGGGTACTCTGTTGATAGAGTGGTAAGTATAGGTGATAAAATATAAGAAAGTTAGTGATACCGTAAGAAAGATAAATAATAAAGAATTGATAAGTGAGATGCAAACTTTCATTTTATGGGTTAGAAAGTTAGTTTCTAACGAATTGACAAATAAGAAAAGTCGAAGTTTTCATGGAACATTGTGAGTACATATATAGTATGGGGCAATAGTGGCACGTGATGTTATGATCTTCTAACCCAGAATCCGGTGGCTGTTTGACTAGCCAACACCTGTTTCCAGTTCAATATGAGGAAACATCATGCCTTTACTTGAGATTTTGATCATCATCGGGAGAAGAAGGAACAAGGGAGGGGGGGGTTGGGTTAACTCCGTAACTAGATGGTGCATTCAAGTTGCAACCCAAGATAAATCACGAATTTGATTGCAATTATTCATGATAACTGATAAGAAGTGGTCATACCACATCAGCGAAGACGACTTCCAGTTCATTGAAAAAGTTCTCCCTGCGACGCTCATATTCTGCAGCAGTCTGTAAAAGAGAAAGCGAATATCATACTTGATTGTTCTAATATTATTCTTAAAGTAAAATAAAAAAGAATAAGTGTAAGATGGAGAAATGCAGAAAGCAATTGATTAAAAAATAAAAAATAGGTTCAACAAATGCAAAAAAGATAAGTAAGAACAACAATGAACAATCATTGCAAAAACATGAACATTTCTTGCTTGGTGATTTATGGGAACTGCAAGAGGCCAAAATACACACACAGTGACATTTTCAGGATTTCTTGTGTACAAATCAAGATAATTCGGGTAGATTGCAGGTAAAGCCCAGGTTTGCAGAATGTTTAAGGCATGTCAAAATCTTACCCAGCCAAAATATTAATCCTAATCTTTTCATCCAATCACCCTTAAGGCCCTGGATGGAGACTTATTCCTGCAAGATGCATTTCCTACTATACTGTCTAATGTAGCAGATTCAGGCACACATTTACATTGTTTCCAAATATCTCTACTTGATGGAAACAGGGTATAACCAAGTACTAGAGTGATCTCTATTTTTCTTTATTTCACTCTTCCTTCCCAAGAATTCTGCAACACATAATTCATTAACCAACTTTCAGGACTTAAATTCAATCACTTATCAATCAAAACTCGACAAGGACTTGATTCTAGTTTCTGTCTACAATTTAAGGCCCTAATTTCTCAGGTAAAAAAGTATACACAGACTATGTTTCAGACTGAAGCACGAACATGGTTGAATACTGCTCCCACTTCCCACAACCTACTAAGCGTTCTATCTATCTTTGCTTTGAAACCTTCAGATAATAAGCATCTCAAGTTTCAACAAATGATCACTATCAACAGAAACATCTGATTTTTACATGACGATGCAAGTTTCACAAAAAGCCAACATAAATCCATCATTTGGGTCCTAACAACATCCAACAATATCAATTTCACACAAATTCAACTCACCCCACACATAAAATCCATCCAAACAAGTAGAGATTGAACCTTTTTACCTTAGTAAACATTCCAACACCACATTCATCTAAAACCAGACAAGATTAAACATTTTTTATGCCATAGTAAGCAATAAGCATCCTAACACTATTTCATCCAAAGACAGTAAAACCTTTTTTTACCTTCGTAAACATCCCAACACCACATTCAAATCCAACTTTGGCCAAAAACAGATCATCAGCCAACAACCTCTCCTTGAACCCACCAAACTTCATCAACCAAGACAAAAAACCCGACTTTTCGATATCGAAATACCGCAACACAATCGACCCAGTAATCCTCCCATCCTGAATAGCCGCCACCAAATCCTTTGGCAAGCTCTCCAAACTCCTCCCAGCCTCAGCCAACGCCATCAAAGCCTCAGCCTTGTTCTTCCTCCTGTCATCACTACCTTCACTCCCACCATCTCCACCACCACCTCCTCCTCCTCCTCCACCACGTCCGTTGCTCCCCCCTTCCCCACCATTCCCTCCATCAATCCCCAATTTTGGTTCGAAATCAGTGACATTGGTGGAAAAGGCAACAAAAAGGGGCCTTTTTTGAGAAATTAGGGAGAGCGAAATGAGGGGAGTGGTTTTGACACCGAGAGATAAGGATGCAGGTGAGAAGGGCAGGTGGGTTTGGTGGTTAAGAGTGAGGGAACGTGGCGGAGAGGCGGTGAAATTGAGAGTGGTGGCGATTGGCATTTTTGCGGCGGCGTAGAGTGAGCTGGTGTTTTTCTTGATTTCTTGGTTTGTTGATTTGTTTTAGTAGCTGAGTTGGTGAGTCAGTGACTCGGTTTTTCTGACGGAAATGATGTAAGAGGTGGGTATTTATGGAGGTGGAGGTGGCGGAGAATTTGTTGAATACTGCTGTCTGTCTGTCACACTTCTTCTTCTTCTTCTTCTTTCACTGTTGTTTGTGTACAGTTTGGTTTGGGTTGGTGGGTTTTAGGGATGGCTCCATTTTAGTAAATCTCACTTTCAACCCCATCACATTTTAATATTACTATCCAATATTACATTTATTCCCCGAATGCCTCGGAATAAATTTTACAAAAATGTAAATAGAATAGTAGATATGTTTTTCATCGAAAATATGTAAAGTTAGACGTGCGAAAATGAAATTCGAACAGTTTAATTTCTTGTGAATGAATATCGAGTCAATCATAGACGATTATCTTTATGATGACCATCTTTTCGTATATTATACAAGCTACAAATCATCAAGAAACATTATATTTATTTCATATATATGATCAAAATATTAAATATAATTACGATATGTCGAACACTTATACATATCATCAAAGACATTTCATGTAATGAACTACATATTATCTAGAACACAATTGAATAGTTTCTATGAGAGTGTTTAGATTCAGATTAGAATTTGAGCTACATTTCTAAAAAATGACACATCATTTAATTTTTTATGCATGACATTGTTGAATTTAAAAAATGAGAACATTTGAAGCTAAGAAAGGTGTGCATGTACAACCAAATCGAACAAGAAAATACCAACTTTCTATAGCACATTATGTGGAATTTGAAATAAGTACCATCAATGGTAGGTTGGGATCAATGTTTCTTACATTCATGATGATAATTGAGCTTGTTGTGAGTAATTTTTCGTTGATTTGTGAAGACAAAGCTTTTTTCTCAATATAATTCATATTTTTACATGACTTTATTGTATGTCTATGTTTATTTTATGATCACAATGTCTATCAATTAGTGTTTATGTTATAAAAATATGGTGACTTAGTTGTTAGCTTACATTACGTGCGTTTCCAAATTTGGTCACTTGGATCCTACCAAAGGAAAATTGAAGTAAATGATTTTGCATAGATAGTCATAGATGAAAAAGAAAATTGAGGGAAATCAATATATTTGATGGGTAAATCTTCGTGAAAAGGAAAGTAAGTGATTTTAATTGTGGTCCTATGACAAATTTAGACGTGATTGTGGGGCAATTACACAAAGAAAAGAAAGTTGAGGGCAAATACAGTAAAATATGGGAATAGTCATTAAATTCCAAACTACTAAAATCGACTTTTCCACTTGTAATCCATACCAAACATGGGAATTGGATTCTCCGTCACTCTCTTGCTGGTTTCTCAATTTGTTCACATTCGTACTGGAATAATATTATTGTTCAAAAATACCGAGTTAATTTAATTTAAATTATATTAAATCAAAAACATTGCATTCATTCTCATGCTTACTAATGTTTATATATTTACTAATATGAGTATGATTTATCTCAAATAAAATAATTATAATTATCTATCGATCTAATAATAGTAAACGGGCCTAAATTAATCGATGTGATTATGACCCTATTTAGCAAAACTCATTGAAAAGGTAGTTGTTAACTGAATAAGTAGCTGATAGTTGTTTATGTAGTTTTTTTTTTCCAACAATCTAAGACTCTGTTTATCACTACATTTTCAGCTAGCTTTTGAGCTTTTTTCTTTTTTTTAATAAAAAGCTCGTTACGTGAACGTGTAACTTTTCAAACAAGTTAGCTGATTTGAGAAGTTAACTTGGCTAGCTTGTTGAAAAAAAAACTAGTTTTGTTAAAGACTGTGTTTTGAAAGCCGGTGCTCACCGGCTGTTTGTGTAGCCTAAAGCCGGCAAAAAGCCGGATCCGGAAAAGCCGCTCGAGCCGGCGGAAAGCCGGATCGACCCGGCGAACAACCGGCTCGAGCCCAAAAAAAAAAAAGGCAATCCAGCTAAATAGAGTAATTATACAGAAATGAGAAATTGAAGGGACTAATATGTGAAATTAGAAATGAGAAATCCAGGCAATCCAGCTTCTTTCTTCTTTGCCGCCGGCTTCGTTTCTCTTGCGGCGAGTGGTGGCGGCAATACAAGCTGTAATCATGTTGGATTTGTCCAAACTGAAGGATAAAATCGTGAATGGGGAGGGCTGTAGAGGTCGAATTCGATTAGTAGAGGAGGAGATCGAGAATAGATAAGGCAGCTCAGTGATAGTGGTGGTGCCAATTTGGTGAAGAGGAAAAAAGCGGAGAAGAATTCGAGGAAGGAGATGACAATTGAATTGGGGATGAAGAAAAAGCTGCTTATTCC